>JAQPZY010001458.1:2875000-3075422 GCA_029931535.1 Margaritifera margaritifera
TGAACAACAGACCATCCCATAAGCTCTTCTGGTCTATGACCAGTAGAGCTAAGAATGGTGTGAGTACAATGATTTGCCAACATACAAATCTTCTGATAATGACCATAACATGTTCTAAGTTTAACAGCAATCCACCAAAAACTGCAAGAGTGGTTTCATTCACAAAATTGTGTCATACATTCCATCAAGCTTTAAGTAAAAAAGGACAAAGAAAGATTGGTCCATATATGCATCTTTAGATGATGACCATAAAAACCAAGTTTTACAGAGATCCATAAAAAAGTGCAAGACAAACAGCGAGACTAGTTGGGCTAACAAGATTGTGTCATACACTACATTAAGCTGCAGGACTAAAATTACAGCAACAAAGTGATTTGTCAATATGCTCATCTTCACGGGATGACCATAATATTTACCAAGTTTTAATGGCCATCCATCAAAAACTGCAGGACTAGTTACACTAATGACACTGTGCCACACACGGATTTAAGCTAGAAGACAAAAAGGGCAATAACTGTAACAAATATTGTAGGAGCAATGTGATTTTTTGAAATCTACATCTTCAGGTGATGACCATAACAATTACTAAGTATCATAGCAATTCATTAACAAAAGACCTTCAAAGGGACTGATGCTCTACTGTCAGAAAAGAATGTCCAGGAATGAAAGAAAAGACCATTTCTTCTTTTTGACTGCCGAGTGTTAAAACCATTTCTGATATTCCTGAGTGATAAGACTTTCAAATTAGCCACTGTGGCAGCCATATTAGATGTAAGATCGGCACAATTTTCATTTAGGACAAACTAGACACCACCAGACGACTTTTGGTGAAAACTCCATGCCAATATGATCATTCATTCAGGAGAATTAGTGAAAAGATTTTCTATACGTTCATTGTGGCAGCCATGTTGGAAGTCAGTGGGGCACCATTTCATTAAGGACCAACTAGATATCGTAAGAAATCTTTTGGTGAAACCCCTATGTCGATATGACCATCAATTCTGAAGGAGTAGTGATAACAAGATTTTTAAGATGGCTGCTGTGGTGGCCATATTGGATGTTCTAGCATAATTATTTTCATTTGGAAATAAACTAGACATCAGGTCAATATGACATTCTGTTCGGGACAAGTAGCGATAACAAGATTTTTAACATGGCTGCTCAGTGCTGCGGTGGCCATATTGGACATCAGATCAGCACAATGTTTATTTAGTATCAACTAGACATCATAAGAAGTCCTTTAGTGAAAACCCCCATTGATATGACCATCCCTTCAGGAGGAATTGCAACAAGATTTTCAAGATGGCTGCTGTGGTGGTATTATTGGGTGTCTGAGCAGCACCATTTTCATTTAGGACCAACTAGACCTTGGGATGAATGTGTGTGTAAAGTTTCATGGCAGTTCTCCAAGAAGTTTTTTGGGAGTAGCTATAACTTGTGCTAAGAGACGGAAGGGTGATGGATGATGGACAATGGACAACAAGCATCGAAATAAGCTCTACAGGTCATAAGCTAAAAACTGCAAGACTAGTTGCATTCATTAAATTTTGTCATACACTGCATTAAACTACAAGGCAAAAAGGGCAAAAACTCTAACAAAAATTGCAAGAACAAAGTAGTTTGTTGATATTCACATCTTCAAGTGATGAATATAATTTTTACCAAGTTTCATGCCAATCCATCATAAACTGTGGGACTAGTTGCATTCGTCAGATTCTGTAACACATTAATACATGACAAATGTATAAATAACTCAAATTACTCAATAAGTGCATCTTCTGGCAATGCCCATAATATTTACCAAGTTTCAAGGCAATCCATCAAAATCTGCATGACTAGTTGCATTCACATGTGACAGACAGATGTATAGATGGACAGACACAATGATTATTAGAGGCATGGGTATACAAATGACTAATTAACAAGAAATAACCTGAAATGTTAACTACATCAAGAAAACACTGAAACAAATCATATGCATAAATAAAAGCAGTCTCTATCAAATAAACATATATAAAAATTGAGTATTGACGATACCATTTGCAACTTCTAGGTTGGAGACAAAGACCACCAAAGGCAATAAAATGTGCAAAATTGCTGGCAAAAAATAACAAATAAAGTTACCATTGCTTCAAGTAACCTTAAAATTTAAATACATATTTTTACAGAAATATGGATGAAAATAAAAGTGTAATCAGACAAATACAAGTGAAAATGGCAATACAATGTTGACAGTATCACAGCAAAAAGCTTAAACTGAAAAACAATCGGTATATATATGAGTGGCCACCTAGCGATGGCAAGGGGAGGTAATTATAATGGTATCTTGGAATAATCTCTTTGCCTACATGCTACATATATAGACAGAACAAATGAATTTTGTGTCTTTCCAGGAGCGCTGGATTTGAGAGGTATCGAAAGTTAATTCCTAAAATTAATGTGACTGGGTAATGTATTCAATGGAGAAAGTATTAAATATCATCCACTCATTAATATTTTATATTCCTAACATGCTGAATTGACTGTATTCTCAAAAAGTGAATGATGCAACAAGATTGTGATTAATAGCTGATATATTTTTCAAAGATTATTCCACTGTCCCATTGTCCCAAGAATATTGAATAGAAAGAAGTGCTGATAATACTTTAAATAACAGCTAAAACAATGAAATGAAGAACAAGGTGATACCACGTTCTCTGGACTTTTATTGCATTCTAGTTTCGATACCTTGTCACAAAACATTAGTAACTGGATCACCAACCCATAATTAGTGGTTTTCCCACCATACCCAAACATCTTGGACATCAAGAGTTTCAAATGTGAAAGGAACTTGCTGTACAATAGACATAAAGTAAAAAGTTATAACAAAAGAGTAAAGAAAGAGAAAACAGAGAGGGTGAGAATACAAACCTTCTGGGGGCTCATTGAGGGGAGGGTTGAGGCAGTACATGTGATAACCTCTGTCACAGTCATCACAGAAAAGCAACTGGTCCTGAAATAAAGTATCAATCAAGAATGTCATCTTACTTTGAAACCAAGATAACATCACCTAACTACAAAGGTAAGTATAGTTAAACCAGCCATGAAAGTCACTTAAATTAAGTGATCAACTGTCTTCAACAACTGGTTTTTCTCCCCCCTTTTTTTGAGGTTCTGAGAACAGGAACTGTTAATAAGCAACCACTCATCTTCTGAGGTCACTGTTCTCACATACAATACAAATTGTTGCTTATCACACGTTTTACATTAGTATTATATTATTACCATATATACTCGCGTATAACCCGGGCCCAAGCCAAATGCAAGAGAAATTGGCCCAAAAATTGTCAAAATTTCTTATATTTATGTTCATTGGTGTAGAAAAATTTCTTTAAAGCTTTCTGAAATTTTACTGCCTCCAGCTATATTTCATGGCAGATTAGCAGCATTTGTATAAAATTAAAAGGACTTTAAACCATGATGCTTTTATCAAATTTGGTTAAATTCTGTTCTGGCACTTTTGCAAAGGATTTTTCTATTTTAAATAATAGCAGCCATATTGGATGCTGATCTGGATCATTTTTAAACATTTTAAAAGCCTTCATACAAGAATACTTCTGGTCATATTTGATGAATTTCTTTTCAGAAGTATTTAGGTGGAAATTATTGAAAGGTTTATTTGATTTTAGTAATGCTGGCAATATCTGACAGTGGATCAACCTCATTTGTAAAGTTTTGAAAGACTTGCAAGTCAGGATGCATTCTATAAAAATAATTGTAAACTCCTGTTGAGTGCTTTGAGAAGAAGTCATTTATAGGTTCTTCTATTTTTTAGTATCGTATATACTCACTTATAAGTTGATGTTTTTTACTGAAAATTTTATTCATGCAGAGTAGGGATCATCTTATAAGCGTGACATACAATTTTTTTTAATAAAAATCTAGGAGTAATGTTGGAAACTCAAGATGTTTACAGTACATAAAAGTACTGTCAATACTATTCAAATATTTTTTTGTTTTCATGCCACTATTCCCATTCAGAAATGCATATATGGTATGCACTGTGTTTATCCGTTTCATGACGGTATTCATTACACAATACTTGTATCTACAGTTATTTGGATTTTAATAATTTAAAAATATTACCGGGTAAATTAAATACTACAAAACACAAAGTGAAGTGTCCATCAATGTTGTTTACCATGGGTGTATTGCTTCCATTTTCGTGCAAGTAAAACAACCTGTATTTGTATTAATATTTGTGTTCTGCTGTATAAACATTGTGTTTGATGCAATGAAAGTTTTGATTTAATTTGTATTTTCCTTTTCCACAAGTCAGATGTAATTCCCTTGTGATATTTCCCAAGTTATCTGCCAGTGCACGTGGGCCGATAATGCCTTGGCTTGTAAAGGCAACACTCACTTTGATTTTAAGTTGACAATCCTTTTGATCAAGCCATGAATCTAGTATTTTGTCAGTGCCAAGCAGAGTTCTACAACTTCCTGCACATGTTTGACATTAATCCCTTAACCTGTAAAGGCACCAACCTCTCTTTGTTTTCCCATGTGACAACCCTTTGATTGAGCCATGAGTTATACTTGTTCAGTGCCAAGTAACAGAGGGTGGTTATTTGAACTCCCTGTGATCTTGCCGCACAATTGAAACATGTTCCTTTAATAGATTTCACAGACTTTATGATGAAAGTGTTACTTACAGAGCCCAAGCTCAGTCTCTACATAAGCACCCGCATATAACAGTAAATCCAAGGAATCGGAGTCAGACGATATTTATGATAAGTAGACAATGATTTACAATGACTAGACGACGATGGAGAATTTCAGAACTTATCAAATAATGGGGATGAATTCTTGGACTTTGTACCAGATGACATTAGATAGTGACATTTATAGGATACCATGAATCACAAAAATTGGGACTCTGTTTATTTGTAAGACGTGTGGAATTAACATATTATGGGATATTGTGAATCAGATCATTCTGAACTACTATTTTTATAACGGTATGTGACCTATAATTGAATTCATGGATTTATCATATAAATGGATTTAAAATGTCAAGCATTATGGATTTCAGACGATGGACATATTGTAAGTTGTCAATGTATTTGTGACATATTCCACTCAATAATATAATTGTATTTTACACTGGTTTTGTCTTTATTTTTCCTATCTATCTATCCAATTTGGCTTGCTTATTTTTTCAAAGTGCGACTCTGACTCACTGATAACAACTCATCCCTTCAGATGGATCTGACTTGCAAAATACACCCTGTCTTATAGGAAGATCAAAGAGAAATTGGCTTTTATCAGCTCTAAAAAGGGGGGGGGGGGGCGACTTATAGTTAAGTCGACTTATAATCGAGTATATACGGTATTGGTGACCATATTTGTTGGCAGATTAAAATCATCTGCATAATCTTGAAAGGTCTTCATGCAAGATTGTGTTCTGTGAAATATGGTCAAATTCTGTTAAGCGATAATTGAGAAATCTTGTAAAGGTTTTTCTAATTTTAGTAACAGTGGACATATTGGATCATTGGTATAAAATTGAAAGGCCTTCAAGCCATAATGCTGTTAAATTTAGTTAAATTCTGTATAGCTGTTTTTGAGAAGTTATTTAAAGGTTTTTCTACTTTTAGTAATCGTGGCCATGTTTAATAGTTGCGCCCAGTACAAATATTCCATAATGGAAATATTTGCATTTACCCAAAGAAATATTCTACAAATGGAAATGGCATATCAGTGACAGCTGCAAACTGTCCTGTTTTGGAAGATTTTAAAATTCAGTTCTCACAAATTGAGTTTAGATTCTACAAAATTGATGGATAAAGTTCCCTATACGTTTTTTAAAAATATATTTGGACCTGAATATTCCAATACTGGAATACTGAAGTTTAATTGTACCATATCAAAAGTTTAGTGCAATATTCCAAAAAAGGACTTTTTATGCATGTCACAAATATTCCATATAGAAATACTTAAAGGCCTTAATTTTTATGTTTTGAATGTTTCACATAATCTTCTGAAAGTGGAGTATATGCAACACCTGCAAAAATTCCAAGTGTGGATTATTTGAGTGAAGACAGGATTGTTTATATTCCAAATCAGAATTATTTGCAGGTGTTGCAGACATTCCCAGTAAGGAATATTTGCTCAAAATATCAAAAGTGGAATATATGCGACAGTCTCAGATATTCCAGTACTGGAATACTGATGTTAAATATTATTTTCTAAATAAATATTATTGTTAAATTTTATTTTCTAAAGAAAAGTTTAGTGCAAAAATATTCTACATCTGGAATTTCTGCAACCCATTCCAAATATTCCAAAATGGGAATATACAAATCATAATTATTACAGAAAACTCTCACGTCATCTGAAAAGTGGAGTATTTTTGATGGCTGCAAAAATTCTAAACATGGAATATCTGTGAGAAAATAGGACACTCTATATGGAGATAATATCTACCATATTCCTCATTAGGAATACTTTCCAGGGTTGCTGATATTTCAAGAGCAAAATATCTGCACAAAATTACAAAAGTGCAACATATATGTATAGGATTTAACAGCATCTCAGCACAACCCTGACTATATAGTGCCAGTTAAAAGTCAAGCTCTAACAAGAGTCCCTCAAAGGGACTGACACTCCAATGGCCAATTTTTTTTTAACGGTAATCCAATATAAGATCGTTCCTTATTCTTAACTGCGGAGTATTGAAACCATCTCTGATATTCCTGAGAAAATCCAATGTAACAAATTTGGCAACAAAAATATTTTCTTACATGTCTGAGTTAACGTGTTCGCAAGATACCTGTAAGTGCAGGACAAAATTCTTTGTCATGGTCATTAACCTTGAATCAAAAAATATTATGGCTAGAAAATCATTCAACTTGTCTCACATGATGTCAAGATATTCCCATGTGCTAAGTTTGGCCAAATCTATATCAGTAATATTGTTTTTTTAAAACAAAACAAAAAAAGATAATAATAATAAAAATAATAATAATAATAATAACTTTATTTCAGACTTAAGTCCATAGGCAATGATCAGCAATTTTACACAAAATATGATAACAACAAAAAAATTATTAACATTATTAAGTGCAAAAATAAGTGCAATATTCTATGTCTGGAATTAGGATATTATAAAGCATTTTATATTGTTTCACTGCACATGTATGTATACGGTATCTGGTAGCTGTCATTTCCACTCAATGCCTTAAATCAATATGTTGTGAGACCAGTAAGGATAGTGAGAAACAAGACAAGTATAAATTATTAAAACACTAGTACACCTCTCCCTCAATAACTCGCACCCAGATAACTCATGAACCCACTTATAATGCGGGGGCGGGCATGGATCCCATTTTTTTCTAGAAAATGCCAAAAGAATTGACACTAATGTGTTGAACGTGAAGAAAATCGCGATGAAAACTGGTAAACAAAACTTTGATAAATCATTGAAAATGGCGGTTAGTGCCTGGAAATCTGTATCAACATCATGAAATTCTCAACTGTTAAAAAGAAGTCATATATTTTGTTACATTTTCTTTACAAAAAAAATTCTCAGTACACTGTAAATAACATTTTCAATGAAATTTTAATCAATGAAAATGTCACTAATGCCTACTGGTAGCAATACTTTAAGAAATAAATACCAATTAAATAAGTTTTGTCAAGTAAAATTTGTGTTTTAGTTCTGTTTTAATTCGGTTTCAGTTTAATCATCATAAATGAGATATGTCCTCTTGTATTTAAACGTGAAAAATGTCAATCTATGTCTATGACCAGTAGAACTAAGAAATGTTTTAATTGAGTTCACTTAAAAAAACCTTCTGTCTCACAGAATGTAAATCGCGACACTCGACAAGAAATAGTTCCACTATTAGTGTACACTGGAATGGTATGCACTCTGGTCAAGGTTCACCCTTCAGGAGGTATGCATACGTCAGGTATGTGTGTCCTACACATGAGCAGTACAGGATGACCGAATCTCTGCAATTTGCTCTATATGTGGAATGCCACTCTCCAATGATAGGTCTGATGTTCTGAAGCTTGTATGTGGAGTTTTCATTCCAAATATTTTTCCAGGTATAGAGAACATGTCAATTATATAATATTGAATAACAATATGGAATCTTCCATTCAAAAACCCAGTGACTAGTGGGCTGCTTTGGCTGCTTTATCTGCCCTTTCATTACCTTTAACACCAATCTGACTAGGCAACCAACAGTACAGAATACTTCTTCCAGATTTTATGAGCAAATCATGTTTCTGTAAGATTTGGGATATTAACAGGTTCTTTAATTTATGGTTTGTAAGGATTTTATTATGGAAAATGAATCGGAAAAGATGGTGAAATTTGAGAGATTTTGATGTAATTCAAAGATTTGATTATGGCTGTAATTTCTGGAGTATAGGCCAAGTCCAAATGCAAACAAGATAGACCCTGATCTGCCATTGCATAATGTGCCGGCAGATCAGGGTCTATGTTGTTTATTCTACTGATTAGTCCTTACAACCTGCACAGACCTAGATCTGCCGGCGCATTATGCAACGGCAGATCCGGGTCTATGCAGTTTGCAGTTGGTATCAGATTACACGCGAGTATATATGGTAATTTGTGCAAAATGGTAAAGGGTTTTGCAATAGCAGCTGCAACCTTATCTCCATCTCTCAAGCCATCTGTATACAGGGGCATATAGACACAATAAAAGGCTTTGATTTCATTGAATTTGCTTTCAAAAATGAGAAAACTGGAGAAAAAAAAATTCATTGGGACAGATTCAATATTATTTGTCGGTTTTTTAGTAACCAAGAAGATCATATGGGAATAAAGAATTTTGCAGTATTGGCAAGATTGTTTTTCTGCTTGAAGAGGAGGATACATTTGTATGCTCAAAGTGGCAAATGAAGAATACTAGCAACACTCACAAATCTTACAATAGTGGTATATATTGAAAGTTAATTTTATATTCTAAAAGGTTTATTACAATGTTTCAAAGAAGGAATTTTTGTGCTATGTGAAATAGAGGTCACAGTGACCTTCTTTTGACTTGACTATATGTGGCTCAAACAGCTGCATGCCCTTAAAAAGTGTAATGACTCTAGTGTTAACAGTGTCCGAGAAACTTTGCTGAACTTGAAAAGTGGTCATCAAACATTGACACCCGACAACAGTATCTGAAATGACCTGTACACAAAACTTAACAAAGTCGTGATGTACAGACAAGGGTAACAATATATGTCTCAACTAATGTCATAGTGGGGCACAACAAAAACAGTAGCTATTGACAAAAGTTGCCCCAAACAGGAAATCAGAAAACGATGTCCCACTGCATAACTTTTCATTTTAGAATCTACTGGTAAGATATGGTAGTTTAATAAAGATAATAAAAACAGAATGCATTAAAAAAAAACCATCCAGTTATACATATCAACTATAAAAACTATAAACTTACAACTTATAAATAAAACAATAAACTTACAACTACGGAATTCTGGGCAACCACCATATAATATACTTTTGTTGAATGTTGTTGTCCCCTTGTTTATGCACAACACAAATACAGATGTATACGAGGAAAGGTTTAATATATGCATTGTAAGAACTTAAAGGTTACATGAGTATATGCATTCTCTCTCTCGATTCAACTACATCAAAAATGTATAACTACAATAACATAAATACTTAAACAAATAAAATATTTGGCTCTCTCTGTGGGGGCTACTCATGGGCTAGAATCTGAATGAACACTATAGGAGACTATGATGATTCCCAATTGGTGCTAGGCTGATCCCAGCATTAGAGTGTATTCTGGGCTGATCCCAGCATAAGTAGACTGTGCTAGGCTGATCCCAGCTCAAGTAACATCTGTGCTAGGCTGATCCCAGCATTTTAGTGTATTCTAGGCTGATCCCAGATTAAGTGGGCTATGTGCTTAGTCATTCAGGTGTATTCTGGGCTGATCCCAGCTCCGGTAGAATCTGTACTAGGCTGATCCCAGCATTTAGTGTATTCTGGGCTGATCCCAGCATAAGTAGACTGCTAGGCTGATCCCAGCTCGAGTAACATTTGTGCTAGGCTGATCCCTGCATTCGAGTGTATTCTGGGCTGATCCCATCTTAAGTAGGCTATGTGCTAGGCTGATCCCAGCATAGTAGTGTATTGCTAGGCTGATCCCAGCATTCGAGTGTATTCTGGGCTGATCCCAGATTAAGTAGGCTAGGTGCTAGGCTGATCCCAGCATAGTGTATTCTGGGCTGATCCCATCTTAAGTAAATCTAAGCTAGGCCGATCCCCGCATAGGAGTGTATTCTGGGTTGATCCCAGATTAGTGGAATAGAGCTAGGCTGATCCCAGCATGAAGAAAGTATTCTTATTTTTTTTTGTCTATTTAAACCTGTATGAGAAATGTATTAAACAGGCATGGCCTTTATGTTTTTAGTATAGCAGATGAGTATCCGATTGGGGGAAAATACCAAAATGAATTTGATATCAAATATATCAAATGAGAGCCCCCAAGAGGATGCCCCTTGTACATATATATATATATATATGCTTGCCAATGGAGTCTATCTTGCCATTATGCACGGTTTAACTTTGATGTAATGGGTTCTGGTCTATCTACATATGAATTAATAATGTATTAATTAAAAACATCCTATTTTTACTTACATCATTGTCTGAGGTTCCACACAGTCCACAAGATTTGCACTCTATACATTGCCATGGATACTTCTTAACAGAGATTATCATGTTGGGAGTAAACTGCAGACACGATGGATGACCTAGAAAAATATGGATGTAGTAAGAAAATCAAGAAATATCTACTGTAAATAATCAAATGTTCACAAGCATAAAATTTATGAAAATTCTGAAAGACAACTTTTGTCATAAATTCACATTGCACTATTTAATTTAGTAATATATTTTTATTACCATAAAGCAATTTGCAAAATTTTTATTACATTAACATGTATATGGTGATTTCTTGATAATTCTTGAAATTCAAGGGTACTAAAATATTATAATTTACACTAATATTGGATCACATGGGGCCAACTTTATTTGGAATTAAAGTTTTTACTCCAGTAAAAAGATTTACAAATGAATAGTAGAGGCGTACGGTATTATCAGTTTATCGTGGTATTTTTTTCCAATGGCACGTACCACAGTACTTTTCCACTATATCAGTACTTCATAAGTTTCTGTCAGTAAGGAATTAGGAAATTCCAGAATCATCTTGTTATAAATTTTAATGATATTAAAAGTATGTTTTCATTTTTAATGTCAAAATAATTCCAAAAATTATATATTTTTTTCAAAATAGTTGTATTTGTCATGAACTAATTTCAAATATTAAAAAAGTAATTATATTTATGAACCTTTAATCACATGTTTGACATGTATCACATATGCAAACATGGTGCCAAATGGGATGTTGTGAAAGATATTCTTGCCAAATCCAACTATTAGAAAAAAATGTGGATTAAATAAAATGAAGAAAAAAAAAGTCATTTTTCAGCTATTTACAAGGGTATGTTAATGTGTTAAGTACATGTATTCCTTTATAGGACCAAGAATCATCTAAGATTTTCAGGAGAGTAGTCGTTCTATGTTTGGAGTTTACGCAATTTCTCAAATCCACTAAATATTTTCTTGTTTGCTGAGTCGGTGTTTTTTAATGTTTACTGGCCCTCTCTGATAAATATCTTGGCCAGGTGTTGGCATCCAACTCAAAGTTTTCCTGCCTGTTATATCAATAGTGTAGCTAGCAAATTGTAGGCTTAAGTGCACACATCTTCCCATTTTTATCAGCAAGCTGTCTAATGTCAGCACAATGTCTTTTACAGGGTGTCAGTTATAATGTAAGCTGAATCATCCCAATTTAGTTACAGTGTTTAGATTACAACTCATGCAGCAATGAACGTAAACATAGCAAATTCATCTACTATAAGGTACTGACCATTTAATTTTTGTAGAGGGGGGCTGTGATTTTCTTTCAAGCTGGGACATTTTATTTTCATTGACCTCAAGATAATATTTTTAAATAATATAATGGCTATAATAGGGTGTTTCTTTTGCTATAAATCAGAGCAAGAATATTTTTTTCAAGCTATTTGAGAGCCAGAATTTCTTTTTTTTTTAATCCCAAGTCGCTTTTCCAGAAAATTAAATGGTTGATCCCAAATATCATTGCGGTATATCATGGTATGTATCGCAGAATGTTCAGAAATACATACCGTGGTACACATTTTTTTTACGGTACCCAACTCTAATGAATAGTCAGGTTTTCAATCTGAATGTCCTTACCAATCCAACTCAGATAAGGTCCTGGTTGAAACATGATAACCAATCACTGGCTCAATTACATACTTTTGATATCCAGTGACTGACACTTTGAATGGTTAAATTAAGAAGCTTAAGGAAGTAGATTTTTGAAAAGACTATTCTAAAAGAACTCAAATTTCAATTAAATCCATCAATAAATATTATAATCTTCACGTGGTCTGCATGAATATACCATATATACTCACGTATAAACCGGGTCCAAATGCAAACAACATAGACCCTGATCTGCCATCGCATTATGTGCCGGCAGATCAGGGTCTATGTTGTTTGATCTGGGTCTATGCAGTTTGCAGTTGGTATCGGCTTATACATGAGTATATATGGATTGTTAAATCTAATTATTTGGAATCGTTTTTCTTACTACATACAGATGGGTTTTGTCAAACTTTATCCTCATTTAAACCATAGTTTCTAGAATGTCACCATCTTTGTTTATATCTTACACTGATTAAAAGAAATCTAAAGAATGACTATTTCTTTCCTCAGCATTTCTAGATAATATTAAAAAATATATCTATATCAATAAACTTCCTGGAAAATACTTAGTAATACCAATTTTCAAACACAGAAGTGAATTAAAACACAAGACAAAGAAACTCTATAATCTTTCCCATTATAAAATTACTCTCTGCATTATCCGTGAGTGGACCTGGCTCTGAATTCTTACAACTTGTTCAGCACAAAACTCACACTTAAGGTAGAATTAAAAATGTTTACATTCTGAAACTTTCCTAAAATTAAAGCTTGAATCATATAATTTTGACAATTTTCTTAGCCTGGATTCTTGTGTTTAAATGGCATATTTGTATTATACAAAGGTAAGTACAATCAAACCTGTCTTAACAGTCACCTTTACATAGCAGTCACCTGGTCACAATAGCCATTCTGATTTCCCTCTGGCAAATTTCCTATATAAATGTCATGTGTGTAACAGTTACCTGCTTTCTGCAGTCAGCAGCCAGTTGTTTCATAACCAAACAATGGTTTCTCCCTGCCTTAAGTGGTCACTGGAGCATATCTACAGTGACTGTTCAGTCTATGCAAATTCAACTTTTGCTTCATGAGGAAGGCATTGTTTACATAAAGGAATATCAAGTGAATCGATGTGCAAACATTTCTTATTTCGATTGTATTCACTGCACTCCAGTCACATTGTCAATGTGACTCAAAGGTGTCAATATGTCAAATTCAAAAGCAAGGCAGTTTTTATCACTGGGGTAGAAGGTCAAAGCTAGGTATAGTTAGAAATCTTTATCTATTTGCCTGTAAATTAAAGCTATACCTATTGAAAAAAGTTCTTTCTGAGAAGAGATATGAGTTACATCCCTTTTCATTAGGGTCACGGGGCCATTCAATATATCAAACTTGTCTGTAAAGGTAGGTGAAGTTTCGATTCATGGGTAACAAAGAATAGCAATATACAGTTTCTTTTGAATCCCTATCCATTACAGCAACTGGCTAATTCAGATACCATTTTTGAAGCATGAACTGCTGTTTCCAAGCCTAATTTATACAAGTTGGGCAACCAAAGAGTTAGTCCTTGGTTTTATAGTCATATGCATGCTGTCAGTCATGAAATTAGTATTTTATCACAATGTGCAAAACAAACTAAGATCAGTGATTATTTTAAGTCACTGATGATTGAATTTATAGAATAGATTAAAGTGAGCATGATACAGTAATCCTGTATGGAACATAAATTTGGGAGAGAATAACATATATGTGTATTTTATGATTATGTTGAATAGTGCACTTAAAACAATCTTGATAATGTAGTAATAATAATAATAATTATAATTATAATAATAATAATAATGATATTCATTGCATGGTATTTGTTCAAAAACCAATTCTGAAAAATGAACCAGCATACAGAGGTCACATGTGTACAAAGGCCAGTTTTTACTTTTCGCATGGGTGGCCACTACTGACATGTCTGACTGTACTATATCAAGAGTTTTGGGCTTTGAGTCTTAGTTTTATGCTCAAAAGGTTTGGAGAATTATGGAGGTCTGTACTTAGAGCTTAAAAGTATAACCTGATCTTCCACAGTCACTGCAGGAGACCAGCTCCTCTGCTGTGTTGGTCTTCTTGTTTTCAGTGGCATCACCAAGACAAAAGTCACAGTAGTTGTTTGCTGTCACCTTGCCATCCTCACTGCGACCTGAGCAATAGGACAATAGTAATCAACTTCAATTATTCTTCAAAGCATAACAGAAAGATGACTCAAATTAGATAAGTATATATATATATATATATATATATATATATATATACACACACACACACACACACACATGCTAGTAAGTTTTTTTATTTATGTATCTCTAAACGGTAAAAGTTTTCTTTGTAAAAAAAAAGAGAAATTAGAAATGTGTCCCCACTCCACATTCAGACAAAGGTTGTACTTGAATGAGTAGTGCAAGCAGGAGAAATAACTAACAGAATGTATGAATGTGTATGAATAGCCAGTCAAAAGAACATTTAAAATGAATGAAAAGAAAAGGTATAACTAAAAAAACAATTTTTATCTGATGTCATTAATGTCTGCATTTCTGCGCAATTCAAAAGCTGTGGAAGTATAGTATTTGCCTACATTCCAGGCAGTTTGTATCCCAATACAAGAATATAAAAAATGCAAAAAACTTTGTAATTTCATTTATCAATTTATAATTTCTAACCTGATTATCGCCAGGGGGTCCCTAATATTGTCATCTTGTTTGCATATGAAACCAAACGGAAGCTGTCGATGTAAACAACCAGACTGCTCACTGTCCTTTTCTGATTGATAGAATAGTCCATTCAGAGTTGTCAAGGGTCCTTAAGTGTCAGGAGTGAGATCCTCTCCAGAGGCAGCAGCTCTCTGGTTGGGGACCTGGGACAAAGCTCCAGTAGAGGGCTGGGGGGTTGGAGGGGGTGGGGGTGGAGGGAGAGATGAAATAAAGGTTAACCAGATTCCAAGTAAATGTCATATCACAGTCAGTCTATTTTTAGGAATCCCATTGTAAAAACATGGAAATTTACTGGAGAGAGTTGGGAACCATACAATCATTAGATTGAAAATACATGACAAGACATTTTTTAAGAATGTGTGCGAAAATATAGGATGTGCATGTGAGCATGATTTATGTACAAAATGCGTGTCTCTCATGAACAAAACAGGATACTTTGACAGGTATGGTTCATTTTCAGTACAAACTGTGTCATCTGCATCCAATATTTGCCATATAGTTGTAATATTTCTACTGCAAAATTTGAACAAATAAAAAGGTGCAACTCTTATAAACGTGTTAAAAGGGTGTAACTTCCAAAGTTACAGAATTATTTGGAACTTATTGAAGATGATGAACTACATTATATCTGTTGTCTGAACAAATAGATGCACCCATGCAAATATGGTGACCATGTTAGTAAAGAAACTCCCATTTGGATTGAAATGTAAACAAGATGACAGATGGCAACAATCAGGTTAGAAAGTATAAATTGATGAATGAAATGACTGTGCATTTTTTATATCCTTAATGCCTTTAGTTTTTAAAACTGGTAGTGGGATACAAACTGTTGGAGGGGGTAGGTGAATACTATAGATGTCCATATAAAATTCTTATATACATTGAAAGTGGCACAATTCTAAAAAAACTCATCTGCATGCAATGGCAGCACAAAATGCACATGTTCACCTGAGGTCAATAATAACTGCCAAGTTTCAGGGCAATTGAACAAAAGCTGTGAACTAGTTGCACACACAGGAAGTATCATATATAGTATAGACATCTGATACCACAAGGGGCATAACTCTGAAAAAAAAATGCCTCATAGCATGACCACAAAATGATATGCACATGTTGATCTCCTGTCTAAAATGTCTACCAAGTTTCAGGTCAATTCATCAAAAGCTGTGGGACTAGTTGAACACAAAATTGCACACACAAGAATTATCATATATAGTATACACATTTAACACCAAAAAAAAGCATAACTCTGGAGATGCTCATCATGATAACAGAATGATACGCTCATGTTGATACAACAATATCTGCAAAGTTATTATTACATACATTACATACATACATATATACTTGAATAGGCTGAACACATAAGCCTAGGTGTATATGCCCCTTCCATATTTATTGCAGGGGCATAATAGAAAAAGCAAGTATTTCCAAACAGGAAATTACTCTAATGCTCTTCAGAAAATGGGAGTTGAACCCAAATTATCAAAACTCATTTGGAAACACGAACCTTGTTACAGATGATGGGTCATAGTGGTTTGAAAGGCATGCTATTTATTTGGATAAAGATTATTCAAATAATTATTAAATCAGATAATAATACTTGAATGAACAAGTCTTTACTGAACCTGCATCATTCAGTGCATATGTATTCTATCTTTACATTACTCAAAAGAATCTTTCTTTATGTTACTTGTATTAGTTACATTTTTTTTCAGCCTGTCTGTGGCAACTACTTCCCCAATTCAATTCCAACTGATATTCAAATTTTCCATACTCAACATGGCTTTCTACAATAACCTATATTATAACATCTGAATCATGACAGAGAGCAATAAAACATATCTAAGCTTGGATCATGATTCCGTGGTATATCTTCCATAAACATAGTTTTCAGTTAATCTCAATTCACCTCCACTAGAAAAGTGTGTCCACCAAACTTTGGGTCAAACTTAATAGCAATTTAACTGACAAGAATGCTATTTTGTCACAAACTCAATAGCAATTTCATTGACAAGAATACTAATTTGTCACAAACTCAAAAGCAATTTTACTGATAAGAATACTAATTTGTCACAAACTCAATAGCAATTTTACTGATAAGAATGCTAATTTGTCACAAACTCAATATCAATTTCATTGACAAGAATGCTAATAAGTCACATGTTTTCAGATTAAGCTGTAGAAATATAATCTACCTTCCACATATCTTTAGTTACAGATTTACAAACACTGTACTATTTTTCCATACTTACAAACTTCATAATCATTCAATTTTTCAACAAATCATTTTCTGCCATATACAGTGTATATAATAATATATATGCATATACAATGGTGGATAGTGATTTAAATGTCTGTAGCAGTAAAAGTTTATGAAATCATATCAAGATAACTAGTGGTGCCTATGATGAAACCACTTGATGAGCTGACCATCCCTTTCACTAGCTAAATCATATAAATATAGACAAAAACAGAAAGACTGACAGACAGAGGGACAAAAACAGAGCAAGACAAAGAAAGAACTATAAGTATCATTGAGCAAATGCTGATTCTTGGCTATGGACAGGTGGTGATAGGATTGGGTGTGATTACAATAAGCTAGAAAGTCAAAGCTGTTTCTAATTTTATCATTTGTGATAAAAATTCAACTTGCTCTCAGGCATAAACAAGACAGTGGTTTGGTCAGGCATTCCCACATCATGCTGCTATAAAATGGCTACCATATAAATAACTAATTTATAGAATAATAAGTGTAAAGTCATGCCTTAACTGCAAACAGGATTAACCTACGCTAGTCAAAATCTGTGATGATCATTCTGGCAAAGTGAATGTTTATGCTCCAACATGCAGAATTTATCAAAGATGGAGGCATTTTATGGACTTCTAAATTGCTATCAGAATAGGAGATTAGTGAGAGACAATCCCCACTAGATTTTTCAAAGTACATGTAGCTCCAAGATGCCAAGATTTGCCCTAAGAAAACAGACATTTTTGGTTATTAAGTATACCAGAAAAGTGTTGCACTATGCAATTTTCAATTTAGTGACTTGCTCTAATTAAACTTTCATCTTAATCTATAACTATTAGCATTTTCTTTCATAATTTTCCTCTTTCTCAGATTTGTGTAAAACTAATACATATCTGATTTAATGCTAAATGAAACATTTCTGCAAATAATTTTCTGAAGAAACTGGGTCCCTGATATAATTTGTACAACATCAAAAGTATGTAAAAGATCCAAAAACCACATACTTTTAATAATACTAATCATGGAACAAGAAAAGAAGAGCAAAAAATACCATCCACTCCTGTTTATCCAAAGCAGTCTGTTGCACTAAAAATCATTGGATAAATGCAATTATTAGATAAACGAATTTTACCTAATGACAGGGTTCATTGTTTGACACTTATGCTGTTTAACTATTGGTAATCAGGATTAATTAGGTGAGATGTAACCATAATACTCATTGACCACTGCATCTAATGCATTTGTCTGCTCTTCATTATCATGACCTCAAGGCATATCAAAGCAATTCACCCAACATCAGATTGTTGGAACAATTAGGCTAAGGATAATTCATGCTGGATAAATGAATTGGTAATATATATATATATATATATATATATATATATATATATATATATATATATATATATATATATATATATATATATATATATATACACACATATACATAAAGCATTTCATATCCAAATGAAGATGTTGGATTCTGAACATAAGACTATCCATCCAACATATAGACTTAACTAAGAAAAGAACTGTTTCGTGAAATTTAATTGTATAAATACAATCATCATTTAAACGGAGGTCAGATAAAGTAAAGTAGACTGTACAATCAGAAGTGTCTGTCATTAAGTCTTCTGTTAAAAGGGTTTCAAGAAATTCAGACGCAGAATTGTTAATTTCAAACAACTAAAATCCCCCTCTCTTAAATTATTCCATGTTTGAAAGCACCGACAATATCACTGTCAACCTATAGTCATATGAATCTTTTAGGTGCCATCACATAATAATCAGGTAGATTTCTTCATACTACATATGATTTCAAGTGAACAACATTGACCATGATCTTCCAGAACATAATGTGTCAGCAGATCAGTCTATACTTTCTGCATCTGGATACAGGTTGTGAAAAGCTGTAGTATTTATCATTCTGAGAAACTGCTATTTTAAAAGTAATGTATAAGCATTCAAGAAATCGAAATAAATTTAAAATGTATAGGTCGTTGTGCATTTTCATGCATGACTCTTAGATGAAAATCTATCCCCAAGTAAGGATCGTTACAGAGAAAAGTATGGAAATAGAACTCATGTCCATAAAATAATAGCTAAACAAGTATTTAAAAATTCATCAAATTTACACAGGTTGAAGATCACAGATGCCTTTTATCAAATAAACAAAGAAAAGTGTATGTTGTTAAGTGGTTAAGTGAATTGTTTTAACAGGACACAGTTACTGAAGTCACATCAGTTTTCCACAAGTTGCAAAATTGCTTAAGATTTAAAAACATCTCATATACTTGTCACTTTGTCATTTTGTTTCACTCGACTATTATTGTGATTATTAAAACTGTATACAAAATATTTCTTTTTCATTATTTAACAAGAGGCCCAAGTGGGCCTGAGATCTCTCAACTAGCTGACATCTGCCTTAAAACCAAATGCAAGAGCAGTTGGTCAAGAAATCTGGGCCAGTAGGATGTTTTCTGTTTCAATTTCTCCATTGCTGTTGATACCACATGTTATGAAACCCAATGTTTCAAAGTTTCTCCAGTTTTTCTATCTTCATCCATATTTGATTTCACATCAGCATCATTTGTCTAATACTGAAAGGACCCTATCCCAGGACGCTTTGTGTCCAAATTGGTCAAATTCCGTTCAGCATTTTGTAAAAAGTTATCCAAATGTTTTGCTACTTGTAGTAATGTCAGCCACATTATATGGCAGAATGGCATCTTTCGTATAAATCTGCAAGGTGTTCAAGCTAGGTCACTTTCTGTCAAATTGGTCAAATTCTGCTAAATGGGTTATTTAGGAGAAGTTATTGCAGTTTTTTTATTTTTAGTAACAGGAGCCATACTTGATGGGAGATTTACATAATTGTACAAATTTGAAAGCTTTTCATGCCAGGATGCTTTCAGTGAAGTTTTGTCAAATGCTATTCAGCATATTTGGACCAGAAGTTCTTTAAAGGTTTTCCTATTTTTATTAACAGTGGCCATATATGATGGCAGATCAGAATCATTTGTACACATTTGAAAGGTCCTCATGCCAGGATGCTTTCAGTCAAATTTGATCAACTCTGTTCAGTGTTTTTTTTTAGAAGATGTTGTTTAAAGGTTTCTAGATTTAGTAATGGTAGCCATATCTGATGGCAGATCAGCATCATTTGTATAAATCTGAAAGGTCTTATGCCAGGATGCTTTCTGTCAAGTTTGGTCAAATTGTATTGTGGTTTTTTTAGAAGAAGTCGTTTAAAGTTTTTTTTTAAATTTTAGTAATGGCAGCCATATTAGACTGTGGACTGGCATCATCTGTACATACCTGAAAGGCCTTTATGCCAGGATGCTCGGTGCCAAGTTTGATTGAAACTGATCAGTGGGTTTTTGAGAAGTATAAAATAGCAATTGTTGATAGACAATGAACAGGCTTATCTATTTTTGGAAATGGTAGCCATATTTGACTTGATCAGCATCATTTGTACAATTTTTAAAGTTCTTCATGCCAGGATGCTTTCTGTCAAATGTTATCAAAATTTCTTGCAGTTTTTATATTTTTAGTCACAGTGATTTGATGGTGGATTAGTATCATTTGTACAAACATTCAAGGCATGTATGCCAGGACCCTCTGTGCCAAATTTGTTTCAAACTGGTCTGAAGGTTTGCTAGAAGAAGTTGAATATAGCAAAGTTGCAAGAACATAATAACATCATTTTACTGTCAATTTTTTCCATGAATTGCTAGTGCTGTAATACACCTAGGTAAAAAGTGATGTCATATCGACAACATCGTAATGTAATGATCACATCATTCTGAGCTGTGCAGTAAGAGTTGATTTTATAAAGCGAACTACCTTAAGCACACGTAAATATGGGTATTATCATTTGTAGGTGTTGTGCATAAGTAACCAGTGGCTGATCAGCAGGCAGGCAATGTGTGACTGGAGAGAGAAAAAGAGGGCTGGTGGCTAGCAGAGTGGGAAAACTGACCAATGTCTTACCTGAGGAGCAAGTTGAAATAACACAGTAGTGGTCTATTGCTAGTCATTTAATTACTGCAAAATCAACCAAAGAATATGGATTACATTAATCAACAAGCGAGAATCTGGTGAACAACACTTTGTCAAAAACACTTTGATGAAAGTTCTGTCTAGAAGAGAAAAATGATGGAGTGAGCAGAAGTTGCACATTAGGTGAATTCTAGACCATTCAATCAATGGCGGCTCCATGAAAATTTGTTAACCAAGTGACTCACAACAAAGTGTCTTGTTGACAAAGTGTCCTGCACTGGAGATAATCACATAAAAGGGGATTGTCTCCTTTATATATACATACAATAGATTTACAAGTTTCTTTTTCAATTAAAATTTTTAAAAGAGAAAAAAAAAGACAAACTTACCTATTGGAATACAGTTGATTTTTCCATTTGTAAGCAAGTAAAAATACAAAAGCAGATCTGTTTCACAATATGTAACACTGTACTGAGCAGCAAAGACATTAAAATGACCTGTATAGAAGATTGTAATTTGAGGATTTTCAACTGGCATTTCCAGTTTTGTGTCCATGGCAAGCCTGGGGGGTACATTTGCCTACCTGGAGCTGCCTGTATCCCCCAAAATGTGAAAAACCCCATAATTTAATCATCTTAAAAATGTTCTCCCAGAAAGCGCAATGCAGATACAGCAATGGAAATATCTACATTAACAAGTTTCCTTGAATAAAATATAAACAATACCATAAGTTTCTCCTCATTATTAGCATTCTAATTAAACCTGTGAGGCTATTCCAGATAAGAAGTCACCAGCCTCTAAAAACCAGACCTTATATGGGCCCTTCATACATGTTAATCTCAAACAGATATTTTAGCCTTCTCTTAAAGGCTGCCACAAATTTGAATTGTGTAAAAGCACACGATAAGCAAAATAAATGACATTTCACTCATATTGTCTTGGGAGAAAATTTAATAAATCCTGTAAATTACCATCATGTCATGTGTGCAGACCTTTGTAGTCACTGTAAAATGAGAGAGGTGTTTTCACATCAGGGAATTTCAGACTGCTGATTACAGTAAAACTCATTACTTTCACAATAATTGGATCTGGTTTGCTGTATCATGCCTTGTTCTCTACACAGAACCTACAGATCAAATAAAATCTGTCAGGCATCATTGTCAACACTTTTTGACCAAAATGTAATCAATGATTATATAGCTCACCTATACTAAGCTTTCAGTAGTCTCCAGCAGCCACTGTAGAAAATAAAATCAGGCTAAAGTGATCTTGACAACAAAATGTTGGCCACTTTTCTAACTGAATTTGTTTTGCAATTGTTTTATCTTTAAATCTTTTTAAATTAAATTTTAACCTGCACTATATTGCCAGTATTGTTCTGATGTGTCACTGAACTACTGTATATAATCACATAAAAGCCAGGTCCAAATGCAAACAACATAGACCCTGATCTGATGGCGCATAATGCGCCGGCAGATCAGGGTCCATGTTGTTTGTTCTACTGATTAATTCTTACAACTGCATAGACCCAGATTTGGGTCTATGCAGTTTGCAGTTGGTATCAACTTATACGTGAGTATATATGGTATATACATACATAAGAATACATACAAATAGTAACAGTACATAAAAGACATAAAACAATAAAAAAAGAACATTTCTTTCCATGATATCAAAGTAAAAGTACTATAATAAGTTGATAAAAACCAGAGATTACTTTTCTCTTTTTGAAGACCAAATACAAAATTTTACCCAAGCCCGTGAAACATACAGTATGGGCTATAATGACCTACTTCTGCAATGAAGGAATAGTGCTCATCAAGATACATCCAGTAACCAAGTTTCATAATTCTAGATAGGAGAGTATGTACAAAGCACGTAAAAAATCCATGTGCCCATCAGCTAAATACAAAACAATCAAGGGCAGTAAAATGTGAATTGTAGGTCACAGTGACCTTTTGTATGGGTGTGATACTAATAAAGATGTATACACTCATCCAGTTTTAATGATTCTATAAACAGATAAAACAAAATGTAACCAAAGTCAGGTAAGCAAAAACTAACTTAACTTAAGCCAGTAAAATGTGCAATGAAGCTCACAGTGACCTTCTATTGTTGAAAGGGTATGGCTGCATATAATCATTTACTTTGATGATTCTTACATGAAAAAAGCTGGACAAATAAACTTTAGATACAAAATTTAAATTCAGTGAAAAATATGGGTCAAAGTGACCGACTTTTGTGATGAGGGTATAGTACTCATCAAAATGCATCACCTCACTAAGTTTCACGATTCCAAGTATAGCAGTATGTATACAGGGTGCAAAAAACCTGAGCCAAATACAAAAACTAAAATTGTACAAATAATGTACATGCATGTACAAAGTTAGCCCCCTTAGCCCCCTCCTCAGGTTGTAGGTGCTATGAAACCCACTCCAAACTGCTGCTTAGGATTTAGGATGAATGGTTGAGATGCAGTGAGGCTATACATACGTATATGCTTTCACATGCATGGATACTTATGCCAATTCCGGGAGTAGTACAATAGCTCTACTTGGTAGAGGCAAGTTAAAATATAAAAACCTGAATAAGGCCTGTATGTCAAGTCCACACTGAAGCTTTTGGTAAATTGGTCTTGTACACATCAATATGTATCTGCATACCAGATAAAATGACTCTGTAGCCAAGTGTAATTGATACACTGACCACATAAAAAAGCAAATTTGTTAGTAAATTATGTTTCTCCAAGAATACTTACCCAATCACATTAAAATCTTGAAAATAAACTCTGCTACCTCTCAAATCCAACCCTGCCAAAAAGATAAAAATATTAATCTTTTCTGTCTATATAACATTTAGACAAAGGATAGAAACTCTTACCCATTACCTCTCCCTTCCAACATTAGGTGGCTACCCACCAACTGGGTGTTTACCAGTTTTATGCTGGCGACACATCAACTAGGCTGTTCGCATTTGCAGGGGAGGTCTGGGTGTGTTTTAAAGTAATGTGGTCAGGTAAGTATTCTTGAAGCAACATAATTTACTAAAATATTTGCCTTCTCCTTTGAATACATTCCCCCATCACATTAACATTAGAAGAATGGGTAACAGGAGGAGGAATTACTGAGTATCCTACTTCTACTATGGGCACCCTTTGAGAGAGGAATGGCTCGATTCTCTATATGAAGGATAACCTGCTCCCTAACATGACAGCAGCACAACTGATGGTCAAGTAACCCATTATAACCATACATGGACAAGAATAAAATAATGAATTCTTCTTACAAATAACAATTGTAGGCAAATCCAGTGAAAGCACTAAACCCATGACCGTGAGGAGGTTGTGCTGACATAAACTGGGCCTCGTCATCATCTAGGCCACAGCCACTGGACCCACAAATACAAATTTGAGACTGTGTATGCTAGCCCACAGTTTCTATTACGTCTCCAATCAAAACCTTACATTTAAACACAAGGCTTGCAGAGACTGCTCTAATCTCATAAGCTGAGATCTTCATGAGGCGCATCTGATCTTTGAGATTTCAGAGTATACCAAGCATATTACCCACTTTAGCAATGATGATAGAGCTTGAAATGTTATATTCTCTTTCCTGGCCTTCACCAGAATAAAGAGACATGCTACACAACGTTTCTCCGTGTGCTTCAAGTAATGCTTGCGAGTGCGGATAGGGTCTTGCATTGCCACTTCTCTTGACATATAAATTGAAGAGAGAGAGAGCATATGACCACTCTTTGCCTGCTGACTGCAACCTATTCTTAGCAACAAAGCCCAGTTGCATCATTAGGACCACTAAACCATCTGATCTAAACTGGAGATAGTTTGGGTCTATTGAAAGGGCGTGCAATTCACTCAATCTGCATGCTGAAGCTAAAGCTATCAGAAAGTATGTCTTGTATTATAGCAGCTTCAGTGAGGTTCTGGCTAAAGGCTCCAACTGATCTGAGTTGAGTCACTTCAAAACCCATGAAAGATTTCACTTAGGAAACAGGATGAGAGATTTTGGCCTATAAAAACTGTCTAGCAATTCTGATAGGTCTGTATCATGACCAATATCTCCTCTACCATGATGCCTGAAAGTGTCAGATATCATGGAGCAGTAGCCTTTGATAGTAATTGGATTTAACTCTTGCTCCTCATAAAGCCAGAGGAAAAAATAAACTTTGGGATTAAGGCACTCAAAGGAACGATGCTGTTGGCTTTGCACCAGTCCCTGAAAACACCCCACTTTCAATTGTAAGCCTTCAAAGTGAGGACCTTTTAGTTCTTGAGACTTTTTTCACAATTGCAGGTGGAAATTCCTTTCTTTGCAAGGTTCTCCCAACAAGAGACAGCATGAATGAGAAGCTTGTCTGGGCAGTTAATGAAACACCTGACACCATGGCTGTTTCAGCAGGTTTGGCTTTGGTGTGATTTTCTAGGGAAAATCTATTGCTAGCTCAAGTGGATCATTCACCCAGGACTTGAACCACCTGAGAGGGGCTATCAGAATCACTTTGCAGTTCTGACCACTCAGTTTCTGTATTTGTTTTGGTACCAAAAATGGGTGATAGGCATTGGCCCAAGACCCCTCCCAACTGACTGAAAGTGCATCCGTTGCCCAGGCTTCTGCATTCAGGACTGAAGAGACAAAGGTGAAAGGTGGGCAGAGATCTACTCCTTGTTGGAAACTGACTCCACGAGTTTGATAATCTGCGCCACATGTATGTAAGGGAGACATATGAGATTGAGATTGGTCAGAAACTCCATACCCAGGTGGACAAAATGCTGGAATGGGTTGATATCTGACTTTGCCCAGTTCACTAAAAAGCCTAAATTACATAATAGAGACAGAAGATCGTTCCTGTCCTTCACCAAAATTGAATTTACCATGTGTTTTTGGAGGCTGTCATCCAGATATGCTGCAGTCATTGTTGATGAAGTTGACTAGAATAGAGTTACGTTGCAGTTGATGATTTCTGTGAACGTCCATGGACTGATGTTGAGACCAAATAGGAGTGCATGAAATTAGTATTTGTTTGCATATAGGCAAATTGAAGGGACTTGTGTGAAGCCAGATGAATAGGGGCAGCATACATTAGTTAGGTCAAGAATTACTACAAATTCATCCCTTTTTATGGAAAGCCTGATTGACCGTGCTGTTTCCATTTTGAACTTTGGCATGGCAATGTATCTGTTGAGCAGGCTGAGGTTATGACTGGCCTGAGTTTTCCACTGCTTTGGGTACTAGAAAAAGCCTGGAGTAAAACCATGGAGAGTTTGGTTTGTGAACTATCTCCACCACCCACTTTGTTGAGTAACGACCAGATCTCTTTGGCAAATTTTGTCTTTCTCCAAATCTGACATCATATCTGTCATGAAAGGGGAAGACAAAACGGGAGGGGGCTGGATAAATGAAATCTGAAGCCCCATTGAAACAACTTGGATCACCCAATTGTTTTGCACAAATAGTCTGATCCAATACTTGTGAAAATGAAGGAGTCTGGTGCCAACCAGTAAGCTGTCTGCTAGCAGTTGGGGTGGTGACTCAACAACAGTTGCTAGGAGGCTAGGAGAAAGACAAACCTTGTTTCATATACCCTTATCTTACAGGTGGTCTGATATTTCCCTTATCATCACTGACTGCAGCAGTAGACAAAGGAGGGACGTTAATCCGCATCTTCAAAGTCTACTGAACCATTCACCTTATAGACTTGGCTCACAGTTGGTAGTGGTGGGCATTTGGAAGTTGGCAACACAATAGCCCCTCAACAGCCGCTTTAAAGCTGAACTTGGTCCATTCCATCGTTGGATCTGAATATGCTAAGTCATCGAGGCTATCCCCACACTCAATGTGTTTTTTTTTTCTCATATGGCACTACTTCCATGTCAGCACAGAACATTCCCTGAGGCATGGATGAGACACTGCCATCATCTCTAAGTGTGTCACAGTATATCTTAAATGAATAAACAGTGAAGAAATTACCTGCCAGCTGAATCAGCGACCAGGCAAGTGCCACAGCTTGTCATGCCTGTATGGATGGCTGGAGAGGGTGCTGGACGATTGACTCAGTTGCTGGCTGGATAGTATGCATGGCTGTTGACTGGACTGTCAGCTCTGGAACTGCCTGTGAATAATGTACTGCAAAAAAGAAAGCTCAGTCAAACTGATCCCCATAAAGTTCCACATACCGCAGAACTGTCAACTGGTATATGGCACAGCTTGCTGAAGTGACGGATCTCTAGTCACTCGACAATAGGTATGGCCAGCCGGATGGCTGGACTGGCTGGTTGGCAGCCAGAGCAGGGGTGTACAGCATGAAAGGATAGTGATATGGATTATCATAATCTGACAAATACCCCATGCACACGGTCTTACAGGCCTGAAGACCATGCTCAGATATGCATGGTGACTTACACCCACTGGGCTGCCTTGATACGGGGGGACACTCCCACATTAACTCCAAACCATCCTTGGAGGTTTGTGATGGATGCATGGACAAATATTGTCCTGAAGCCACCAACTGCGTTAGTGCTTTCTGTACCAGGCAATGCATCTTTGACTCTATCAGCATCTAGGAAGAATGCCAAGATTGCAACTCCATAACCTTTGTTCCTCCAATTCTCCAGATTTAATTGCCACAGATGGCACCATATGCATAATGTTTGACTTGGGAGGTGAGGAAGGTGGAACCATCATGACATCCCCCACTATGATAGCAATTAATGCTGTCTTTAGGTGAAGGTTCAAAATGGTGCACTCCATTGAAGACTTTACAAGTCTATCTTTGCTCTTGATGCTTTTCCAAAACATAGTGGACCAGATGCCTTCTGACCTTAATAAACAAACACTGCAGGTTGAGGATGATGATTACTTTGTGCTAGCAAGACACATTTCATCTGTCTTCATTAGCTTTAAATTTCCTGCACTTACTGCTTTTTGTCGCAGTCATTTAGCTGAAATGACAAAGACAAAAATTCAAAAAATAACCCGAAAGTGTTCACAAATAAAAAAAACAACACTCATTACTTAAAACAAGCAAAAAATATATACAGTGTACATGAATAAACCAGCAACATGCACCAACAATATGTGTTGGAGTACAAGGTCAGAACAAATGAAGTCCACAACTGCAAAAATATTTGCATAAATATTGATCAGAAATCAAAAATAAGGATTGCAACATGTAGCAAATACATTAACATGGTTCATACATATATTTCACTGGAAAATTCGAGCACTTTTTCAAGACTTATTGAGGACAAAAGTTTAATTTTCAAGCAGTATAATTAACTGCATATAACTTAGGAAGAATGTTGATTATGGTATGTGGAGTCCAAAAAATTTCGGAATCAGGATTTTCATTCTAAAACATTAACTCTGGAATACTTTCTGTTAAACAAGGCCCAGGAGAAGACACTGAAGCTCAGTCAACTTTGGGGCATGGGGGCAGAGATGCAGTCATCTCATCTACATCTGTCTGTGAGTTAGCAGTCTCATTTGCCAGAATTTCAGACTCCTTGAGTTTTTCAGTTTTAAGCAAAACATATATTGTAAATTCATTCCTATTGTCAATATTTCATTCTTTTTATGCTTTTCACTCTTACCATGGAACTTCAGAACATGCTCACTCACTATCTAGTTGAGGTTATCGTAGCTATATTAAGTTCCTAGTTATGCTAATGGCTAAGTTCCTAGTTATACTAATGGCTAAGTTCCTAGTTATGCTAATGGCTAAGGTCCTAGTTATGCTAATTACTAAGGTCCTAGTTATGCTAATGACTAAGGTCCTAGTAATGCTAATTACTAAGGTCCTAGTTATGCTAATGACTAAGGTCCTAGTAATGCTAATGACTAAGGTCCTAGTTATTCTAATGACTAAGGTCCTAGTTATGCGAATGGCTAAGTTCCTAGTTATGCTAATGACTAAGGTCCTAGTTATGCTAATGGCCAAGTTCCTAGTTATGCTAATGGCTAAGTTCCTAGTTATGCTAATGACTAAGGTCCGGGTTATGCTAATGACTAGAGTCCAAGTTATGCTAATGGCTAAGTTCCTATATATGCTGATGACTAAGGTCCTAGTTATGCTAATGACTAAAGTCCTAGTTATGCTAATGGCTAAGTTCCTAGTTATGCTAATGGCTAAGCTCAAATGCATAGACAATTTCAGCAGAGTTGTCAGATCCTGGCGATCTAATAATCTACTACTCTATTCCATAATCAATCTTCTACTCATTTTGAGCCATTTTAGGTGTGAAGAGGAGCAGAAACATACCTTTTCTAGACTTTTTTTTATCAGTGTGTAAGTTGATGGTATTGTCACCACCATCAATAAACTTCGGGACTTACAGAACTAAAGTAACCTCAGCTACTGCTGATCCAACGTCTTTCGACAAAAACAAGACACGGCACTTAATTTATCACTTGGCCTTACCCAAATATACAGCATGTATAGTGCTTATTGGAATCTTATTTAAAACATGCTTCCCATTTGTGAGTACTTGACAAACTTTTGATTATCAGCCTTAATGACCCAATCAACCCAGCATCAATTCATTTTACAGCATGAGATGGTTACAATCCCAAATGAGGCTAAGTACTAATGAAGACATAAGTGACCCAACACTAAAGTAAAATTCTAGAAAGATCAAGGTTCTAACTTTGTTTAACGGATCTTTTATTATTTTTTTCTTTACATTTATATCAGTAATTCATGTTTTTCAATGAAATGCACTTGCCTCAAAATTTAAGCCCTGTTCAAGAATTACTGAGTATTTTCAAGCACTTTTCCATTGCTTGTTGGAGCTGACCTCAAATGCAAGTACTTTTCAACGTATCCACCAAAATTCAAGCACTCTTCAAGATTGGACAAGCTCTGATTAGTACAAACTACCATCTTTATACTAATTAAGCCACCCTTTTTAGCCCCTTTATAATTTTGGGGGTGCTTGTAATAGATGCATTTTAAGGGGTTTCAAATTTGAAGGTGCCAACTTTGATGATGAAAATTGTGATTACATACATGTGAAATATTCTAATTCAATTCTAATACTCCATTTTCTACAAAAAAAGATTGAATGACTTATTGTGTTATGATCTTTTCTTTTTAACTGCAACTTTAACTAATTAATTGACTTCCCTTTAACATTCATGTATGCTGTAGCTTACATGCAGATGTAGTGCAAGTCACATGACAAAGCCAATGATCAACGAAAATCGAAGTGACAATTGTAATCTATATTCCATTGTCAATTAAAACCTCTGAAAATAAACAGTTTATTCTTGTTTTAATTACAATATCCATTGTCACATTTTATATGCCAAGAACCACATGGCTATACTGATGTTATATTACTTGCCAAATATATTGTTCTGGTAAATTCAGGTCAGTGCCAGATGAGGGCAATATTTCCCCAGAGATAAAATTAGTGAGGCTCTCAGTAGGGAAATTAAGTTATCCATAGGTAAATGAAGCAAATAACACATGCTTGTAGTGAGAACAAAGTTAAACATTTAAATGCTTTGGTTATTTAATTATTAGTGAAGTATCAAAAAAGAAAAACTAACCATATAATACTGTCCTGTTATGTGTCTTAGTGTACTTATGAAGCCACATGACTTGCCACTTTAGGCTACAGTGTGTGTACACAATAATACCATTTTCTAGGACAGATATTACGAAACAATGAAGGTAATTAGCAGGGATTTTGATTTTGGCTCTGGGCATAAGAATTGTTGTTCCAAAAAGAAAAACTAACTATATAATACTGCCCTGTTATGTGAATAGAGTGTAAGATTGATGCAGATTATTCAAAATGTATCAAATGAACAAAATGTATCAAATGTTTGTCTCTTCGTATTTGATCCATTTTCATTAATGATAGGAGACAGATAAAAGTGATCAGGCAGCATGCAAGAGAAAAAGAGACAGCAAGAGTGAATCCATGTGTGTGTGTGTGTGTGTGTGTGTGAGAGAGAGAGAAGGAATGAAAAACAAAATCACAAATAAGTTAAAAGAACCCATACATTTTATATATTTAATCACATTTTTTAAAATCCCATTATAAGCATGCAACAGGAAAATAGCATTCATCCAAGTTATATGGGAATATAACATTTTAGTTCATAAATTGTGAAGTCAAATGTATAGTCACCACAGCATCAGTCACAAGCACATGTTTTTAGTATCAGTATGGAACCGTCTCACAAATATTCATAATTCTTTGCAATATTGTCAAACCCCTCGAATTTGTCCTCCAAATCATCAGAAAGTAAGTTTGTAAATGTCTCTGACTGCACATTTTCCTCTAAAATACAGTCATCATCAGACTCCTCTGCAACATCTATATTTGGCAGTACTGAATCATTTCGTAAGAGTGAGTCCTTGGACCCATTCTGGAAGTTTGAAATTCCCATTATGCGGAAAGAATTTTGTTATTAGCTCTGGTCTCTTAGAAATAGAAGCCAAGGCCACTGATACCCCATCTACTATCATATGTCTGGTAATGGGCTTTATCTTCCCTTTCTCATCGGGCTCCATGTGCTCCAACCACACCTTTCTGCTCAGAGCCTAGAAAGTCTTATTTATAGATACATTAAGAGGTAGCAACTTAGATGGACAACCACCTGGTATCACTGTTGCATTGTCTTGCCCCCTCTGAAATTACACTTTGCATCATCAGTGATGTGGCCTCCAAAGCTGTCTAAAACTAACATATTGTCCTGATGCTTGATGTAATTATCCCATATTTTCATTGTCCAGAATTCCATATGGGTTTTGTCCATCCACCCTTTTTCCTGGAATCCGACAAGCACATTTGAAGATATCTTCAGCTGCATCACTCTCTTCCCCTTAAATATAACATATACTGGGAGGCAGATACCATCAATGGCAGCACTAAGAACTGCTATAAGGTGTCTTCACTACGATCCTGTGCTGTGCATGAGAACAGTCTTCACTCCTTTCACCTCTATTGTTCAATTAGGGAATCAGATCAAGGAAGACAGGAGTGTTGTCCATATTGCCAATTAGGTGTAGGGGATAATCACATTTTATGTGCTGCATGTACATGAATTGGTGAAAATCACTCCATTTTGTTTCAGGGTCACTGGGTAACTTCTGGGCCAGAGAAGTTTGCAATCTGAATACTAAGTTATTATGCAACATAAGCCTCTGCAGCCAGCCTCTAGAGGTGCAGAAATTGTTATTGTGTGGTTTGATGAGGGTGACAGCCTTGTTGATGGTAAATGCATGTCTTTCTGCTACAGTACCCATTCTATGATACAATCATTGACCTCAGGAGGGTAGCTCAGTTTCTGTCCACCTTTTCTGTAATTTCCATATTCTGTATTTATGGGTGATGAAAAATCTTTTCTTATGCATCCGTAGACACTCTTTCTTACCACAGTGAATATCTGGGCTGCTGTATTCTGGCCATGGATGTTTCCATAGCTATCTGCTGCTTTTGAGCAACCATCTCTGATATGTTGCCAGGTTCACTGACATTGCTGTCAGGCAGGACTCATTTTCAGCTCTACCTGGGGGACTGGCAGAGGCACGGAACTTTTAACTTCAGTTTTTGACTTGAACAGCAAGAATAACTTTGCTGGCTCAGGACAAGTGACCTGCTTGAAATAACTTGCTGTTTACGGCATTTTGGAAGTATATGATCACTCCCACATCAGCTGCCTTAATTTACATTACTATCACATGGTCTGAAAGTTATTATCAAGTTTGGTGTCTGACTGCCAAATTTCTTCAACTGCATTGTAAATTTAGCAATGAAAGCAGGGTTTCCACAATTTTTCAAACAAAATTTCCAGGTCTTTTACAGGTTTTTCCTGGATGAAAATAATTTTTTCAAGGTTCATTTATGACCATTCCTGAATGGAATTAAGAAACATTTTGGGTTTGAAATTGTGCATTTTTAAAATTAAAAGCTGTTTCTATTTTGAGACTCCCATATCATTTGAATTAGACATATGACCATGTACCAAAACACAGGATGTATCACTAGAAACAAGTGTAACTATTCAAATTCATATAAATCTGCATGTAACTTATTTTAATTTACAGAATAAAAATGTTAGCTTTACTCTCCTTAACTACATTTGTTCGTATGAAAAAGGTTTTTAGAAAAGGGTTCTTTTAAAGTTTGACAAGAAGCCCTTCAAAATTATATACCTTTATATAAAAAGAAGGACTGGTTTTATTTTCAAAATACACTTATGCAGGTCTCAGGAAAAAACAATTTATTTGCACACCTCCTTGGAATAAGTGATTTGCAACAGATACTCATCTGTGTCATCACTTTACTCAACATAGTACGCTTATCATAACACTACTTAAACTCCTACTATAAAAACACTGGCACCCGACACAAACTTGATACCACAAGGGTTTTCAACCTGCTGTCTTCACACTAAACACAATATATTCATGATCTGAACCATTTTAGTATCATTTTTGCGTCGGGTACCTGTGTAAAAAGCAACGTTGGATTCTTTTCTGACATGTTCTGGACTGACAAGTAGCCAAAATAGGAAAAACTAATCAATAATTGATGTACAAGCAATGTTGAGCTTCATAGTTTGTTAAGGGTAGAAAATGCACAGAGATATTTTCAAGGTGCAGATCTGCATCTACTTGGCCCAGGAATGAGTACGTAGTAAAGTTTTCATTGGCACTGCCAATTTTTATGTGGTCAGGATGAGAGGATGAGTGGTTTTTCTGAGCCCTGCTCATGTCTGGTTGGTGACCTAACGTCTACTTTCAATGTAATCAGACTATGGACTGTATATTTAATGCAGTCATTGTCAAAGACACCTAGAACATGGGATTCTGCATTGAAAATTACCCCAACAGTCAGCAGACTTCTATGTATTTAGCAAGGTTTCATAGTAAAATTCACTGCAAAGGCGAGTTGTAGGTGTCAAAGGTTACCATTGACAATAAAACTTAACATTGTGTTCCCAGTGTGAACTACCAAATAATAAGGAAAGATTTATCACAATACATTTTTGGTAAATTTACATATCAAAAAAATAAAAAAATTGGAGAAGATAAGCTTTATTATTTTTCTCTAACATTTACGGAGATCACACGTTGCACACAATGTGTTGGTACAGTGTGATGCTAGACTGGTCTTCTTATCTACCACATAAGAAAAGATACCAATATGGAGCAGACTAAGGGGTAACAGTCTACTTGACTAATCTGATTGCCTGAGCACTTGGATTGACTAAACAAATATGTTTAGTGCAAGCACCCAAATGATCCATACAGAAATTGTATCTCAACTGACTGAAGACTTCCACAGCCTCCGAAAATTCCAGTAAAAATGCAATAAATTTAACTCATGATCAATTCAATTATGACTCATTTACATATTTTTTCTGTCATCAAGTGGTGGCTGAAAATTCCCGGTTTTTACCCTGACTTTCATCAATATTTGCAAAATTTAAGAGCTTTTCGCACTTGGAACAAACCTATTCTTTCTCTCGACTTTTTTCCAATTTCCCGGAAGCGTGGGAACCCTGTGAAAGAGAATATCAGTCAATAGGATTTAGCCTTTAATTGTTCTATAACATGCAGTTAGTAAGAGTTTAACTTGTGCTCAGATTATCGTTTTGCATAACTAAGTAAAGACGAAAGAGAACAGCAAACAACAAGTTTACCACATCCACTGCTAGTCACCTGTACATGACATCATTTATCATCGATGCCTCTGCATTTTCATTCAGATTTGTTGTCATCTTAATGTGACTTACCTTAGAGGTATTACCTCTTTTTGTATTGTAAGGACTTCACAGAATACAATAATTACATTTTTACATATGCAAAAAGAGTTTGTCAAAATTTTCTTCAGTGTTAATTTTACTTACAATGTTACATTTTTTACTAAAAATTTGCAACATTTATTCTCATAATTTGCAATTTTGGGAGCACCTATATAAGATACAAATTAACTAATTTCAATTTGAAGGGCGCTGACAACAGAGCAGTGCCTACATTAGAATATTTATGGTATTATGCCAACTTTCTGGATGCATGGGTTAAAATTACAAAGATTTTCAAGGATTTTGGGTAGTTTTGCGGTACTATGTTGTTAGTATTCAGCAAAAGCTTAAAACTGGTAAACATCTGATTGATGGGTAGCCACATAGCAGTGGTAAGGAGTGGTAATGGGTAGGAGTTTTTTACCATTCACTATATGGTATATAAACAGAAAAGACGCATTGTTTCGTCTTTTGGGGAGGGCTGGATTTGGGAGGTGGCAGAGTTGATTTTCCTACCATTAATGTTATCAGGGAATATATTCAAAGGAGAAACTTTACTATTGAGGTTAATATATGGTGACAATGGACAGACATACAGAGAGAGTGACATGCACACAGACACCAAAGTGATCACTATGTTGAGCTTCTGCCAAGGCAAGGTTGACAATAAATGGGGACAATCTAATCCTGCCTGTTTGTGTATTAATTGGTGCTGGTAGAATGATGCACAAAGGCTGCAACATTTGCCAAAATTTCTAAACATGTACATGGTATACAATAAATGAAACAATGTAATTTAATCGAACAGATTCTCCAATCTACATGTTAGGCTTACAGCTGACATCTATTTAAATGTAACCCATTGACAACATGCATGACATACCTCGTTCAACTTGCAATTATTTCACTTGCTGTATGCCTTTTACCTCTTATTATGACAGAATTTGGTTTGTAAGACATTTCTTGAATATCTCTTGACAATTTAGGTAAAACATCCTTAGGATTGTCATAATCTTGATTTGTACTGCTACATCTATGTACATGATGAAAAAATGTATAATGCAACTGGACATACTGCCTGAATATGCTGAGAGTTCATTTTAGGCTGCATCACTGACCTTTATTTTTCATCTTGATGCAAGAATGTTGGTTCTACGGTGTGTATAGGGAGCATAAGCAAGACACCAGTAAATACAGATAAAGGATTGTTACAGCTGGTTTTATACTGACCAAATCAAGTGCATCCCAAGCTGGTTTACTAAATAGCATACACTCATTGCCAAAGAATTATAAAACAATCAATTTCACAGGCCAACAGAAATGTCATACTGATTTTGATTAGCTTGGGCACCAACTAAGAACACATGGTTGATGACCATGGTTAGAAATGTAAAGAGAAGATGAAATCTTCAGGAAAAACATTGTTGCATTTATTTCCAAAGTAGTGTAAAGGAATGAAAGAATGTAGACTCAAATGTTCAATATAAATTTTTGAGGGGAATCATTACTCAAGCACGAGGAATTCAAATTCTGGTACAGAAGGCTAACAGCAGGGGACTTGATACTATGTGTTTGAATAAACAGGTAAGGATATTTGCAACCTGGTTTTTTTTCTAAATGACACCACTTTCTGATCTAGTAGGGGCCATTGGGCCCCACTTTTTTTCCATTTCTGGAATGAATACCACATACGCATAGGATGCTTTTGTAGGATCTGCAATGACTAAGAACTGAGCATTGGCTTACAAACTTGAAATGGTGTTTCTTTAAAAAAAATGTTACTCCCTAAACATTCCATTAGCGAACATGTTTTTCAAAAGTAATTAATGTAGTTTAAAGAGATTTTTGTTGGCATTATCAGTAAATGTTTAATGTGTGGTACAAAACAATTTCTTATCAACTTCGGCTTTTTCACACTGATTCTGCATTCAATGTAAAAATCATACATACCTGAAGAAAAGAATTACCATAAATATCCTAGAAAACAATCCTCTTAAGCAGAGATGTGGAAATATATCATTTAATTGGATTGGGTAGGTCCTGTGTCACTGACACCCACGTGCATGTTCATTTATACTGTTTCTGATTTTGTAAATATTTACAGGAAGTAAACTAAACTGAGCCAATTACACATGTAAATGTTGCAGCCTTATGTTCATCATACACCAATCAAGATAATGACTTTAAGTTTGGTTTGGTTTGGTTTGGTGCTTTACGGCACATTAACACAAGTAGGTAATTTTTGCCAAGGCAACTGAAGTAAAGTGCCTTGCTCAAGGACACACCACGATAGCTGACCCAGGCTGGTCCAATGGTAGGATTCAAACCTGCACCCTTTTGGTTGTGAGTCTGGCAAACTAACCACTGAGCCACACTGGCTCGCAATAATGACTTTAAATTCTGGGATATGATTTTATGAGGTTTGTATATACACAGAATCCTGATATCTCGATTCATGTTAACTTTCTTAGAGGGCAAAGCTGAGGGTGGAGGTACTGTACTGGGAAGGGAGTTGGCGGAATGAATAACCGAGAAGAACATGGAGACAATGCTACTTTAAACCAAGTTGCAGATTTTTCTAGTTGGATCTGTTCTGGTGTGGTAAGTCTGACACAATACAGGAAATCAGATCCAGTTATTTTGCTTATTGCCTGTCATTATGAACATCCAAGGGTCTTTCTGAATGGCAAAAACAACCTTGGATTTGAGTGTAGGAATATGCTCACATTTTTGTGTAAATGCAGCATTTAAAACAAGTTTGACTAGGTTATTTGCTATAAAAATATGGCACTGAGATATCATAAATGAACAATACAGGAATAATTTATCTTAAAAGTCTGCAAAACATTAATGTTAAAGCATCCTACACGTAATACTATGAAAAGAATATTTACACCTACACAAAGGACAACCATTGATAGTAGAAACATAAAGAATTACTACTTCACAATACATCCTATACAGAAGAACAACCATCAATATTAGAAACATAAAGAATTACTACTTCATGATACATCCTACACAGAAGGACAACTATCAATACCAGAAACATAAAGAATTACTACTTCATGGTACATCCTAAATGCAACTGTGATGAGCATGTACTGGTTATGTCATCATAGAAATGAGATACGGGTTAATTTGGACACAACAGTCTCAGATGTTTTTGGTTCTTATGACCAGAAATATGATTCAGCCAAAATCACCACTCAGACGTTTTGGCCCTTCTGACCAGAAATATGGTTCAATCAAAATCACTGCTCAGATGTTTTGGCACTTGTGACCAGAAATATAGTACCTCCGACAAACTCAGGGACATTTTGGCACTTGTGACCAGAAATATGGTTCAGCCAAAATCACCATTCAGTTGTTTTAGTGACCTTGGTCCAACTGAATCCTAAATATGAATCCTTTTCTTTACTTCATAACAAAGGTAAAAAACACACACAAACAACAATCAAATGTGAAACAATACTCCAGTCATAGGACCAAAACAAAGTCATGTATGTATTAAGCTGGTGGTGCAGGATAATGACTAACCTGAGGATTTGGGTGATGGTGGTTCAGGTTCCTCCTCCATCATGCCATTGTGAAAGTGAGTGTAATGGTATGCCAGCCCAGGGCGGGTTTTGTAGCGTGCCCCACACCCTGTAGATGGATGGCAAAAGTGCAGTTAGTTGGATCAGTAAAACATGACAAAATGATATTAGTTTCACACATTCCATGCTGCTAAAAAGAAAAATTAATCTGTCCAATCTCTCAAACCAGAAATTTAATGAAGGACTTTCAGTGTTTATTAAATCTTTCTGAAATATTGAAATATGTGGTCAGGATAGGGTAAGTGAAGTCGAACTCAGGTGCACAAAATTTGTTTTAGCAGAATTTGAAAAAGGAATCATTTTAGCGTATTATGTTTCTCTGAAAATACTTACCTAATCACATTAACATTAGGAATTACTTTCTGCTACCTCCAGAATCCAGCCTTCCCAGAAAGACGAAAAATATCTTTCTGTCTACATGCAATATAGATGAAGGGGAGTATCTCAAGATTACCTCCCCTTATTACTACTAGGTGGCCCCCTGTATCCTGGATGTTATCATAAACCTGAGTGACATCATTAACAGGATGCTCACATTTGTGGGGAAGGGTGGGAGGGAATGACAGCAATGTGATCAGGTAAGTAGTTTTTGAGAAACATAATTTACTAAAAAGAATTTCTCTCTCCATCAAATACAGTACCTGATCACATTACCATTACAAGAATAGGTAAGAGGAGGGGAAATGCTTGAGCATCCAACCTCTTACTAATGTCATCGTGCAGAAGACTCACTATTGTTCTACTGAAAAGATGAACTTCTCCTAAAGTGAGATGAGCACAACCAAAGATTATGTGTTTATATGCATGAGGGAGATCCCTGTGGGATCCAGCACCTGGCTATCGCCTTAGAGTTAGAAGTTTCCTGGGCGAGTTGCAAGGTCATGCCTGGGACTGATGTTGTGCTGTCAAGAATGGAGCATGGTGCAGCTACCAGTGGCCTGACAACATTGAGCTCTCTTCTTTGTGAGGCCATAATCATGTAAATAAAAATTAGAGAAAGTAGACTGGACATGCCAGCCAAATGATTTCGTTATGTCTCAAATTAAGACATTATGTTCAAAGGAGAGGCTTGTGGAAATTGCTTGTATTTGGTGAGCAGAAATGTTCATGAGCCATAACTGATCCAGAGACAGCTCTGAGTACACTGATCTAATAATCCCCTTTAGCCAAGCAGCCAGTGCTTGCTCAGGTTATGTCTGGCTTCCCAGCCTTCAGTGATAAGAAGAGCCTTTGGCAACCTTAGCAGATATTTTCCGTTTGATTTCAGACCTGCCAACCCTGACAAGACTTTCTCAGTAGTTCAGTCAATATTTTTCCATAAGTTCAACCAATTTTCAGTAAGATATAACACAATATCATGTACTGCTATTGTCAACTTGGAAAACATGCATTTAAACAGTTCAGAAGTTTGATCTGAGGCTGATGCAGTAATGGCAAACATTATGTTCAACTAAAAAGTCTGTAAAAATACACTTAGAGCTTAATTACCTCCAATACAGTTTCAGAAACTGCTGTTCCAAACCCCATTGAGTTCAAAGACTTCTTGCTTAAACTCCCAACCCGACAAAATCTTCAGGCTTATTTTGAATTTCACGTGGCAATGGCTATCATCTCTCCTGCCATGAGACATACTCAAAATCAACACATGATGTCCAATAAACGTAATTATTGCCTTTCCTGCTTTTTCACCCCAGAAATCTGAATATTTCTTTTTATGCTTATGTGCTGATTGTTTAAACTTTTTAAGAGACTTATTGTCTTTTTCATCTGCAACGTGTATTTGTTCATTGGATGCAATTTTCAGAAAATGCTATAGAAGCAACAGCTTGATAATGGAGGTGTTTTACATAAAAAAAAATATAGGCAGTTTAAAGCATCTAAGGTACTCCTGTAAAGTTAGACTGGCTCCCTGACAAACTCCACTGAATCTAATATGAAATCCTGATCTGGATACAACATGGACAAGCCAGTATCCAGGTTTGATCACAATGATCATATTTACATAATTTTTCCCATTATTCTGTAAGTCATTAATTTAAGGCTCATTTCTGTAAGACTTATGGACAAATCATAAGGGTTGGCAGGTCTGTGCTTCAGATAATAGTCTGAGAGCGCGACCTGGGTCCTGTAGATTTACCTTTTGATGGATCGATCAAGGAACGTGTAAACTTATTGGCTGATTGCCTATCGATAGTAACCTGTTTTTAGAAACAAAACCAGGTCGTGTCCTGGATTGTGATCAGAGCAAGTTTCTTATCTTCAAAGAGAAAAAGAAAGAAGTTAGCCAGCTGGGGAATGGAGACTAAGAGTGGTGTGACATCATTAATTTGACACCAGTCGGTGAAAACACGCCACTTCCCCTCACATAACTTCAAAGTAAAGGGCAATCTAGCTGTCATAATCCTCTCCATGATCTAAGGGCAGAACTCCTTTTTGTGCAAGGCCTCCTTGACAAGAGCCAGACATGAAGGAGTTTCTCCAGACATGGATGAAATTGTAGCTGTTTGAGAAGCGTGTGATTGGCTATGATTTTCCTGGGTTCATCTGTGGTCAGATTGAGGAGGTCATTGATCTACGATCTGTCCCACCACAGGGGACAATCAGAACTATCTTGCTGTTCCTGCCCCTCATTTTCTTAATTATTTTTGGTATTAGAACAGCTGATGGGAAGGTATATGCCCATATTCCCTCCCAGCTGATTGAGAGTGTGTCGATGGCCCATGCTAGTGGGTCTGAGAATAGGGATAGGAAGGTTGGCAGTTTGTTGTTCCACCTCGTAGCAAATAGGTCTAGCATCAGTCAGCCCATAGGGTGCAGATTCAATGGAAGACTGACAAATGGAGAGACCCCTCTGTATTAAGCAGTTGGCATCTCCTTGATAATGAGTCAGCCAGGGCATTGAGCCTGCTTGGGATATGTCAGATTTGTATGTTTATGTGGTGTTGGGTACACTAACGAAGGTATTCCCAAACCATAATGCAAAGATCCAGTGATTTCATCCCCCCTCCTTGTTTGAGGAGGTAGTTCACCACGACCAAGCTGTCTGACATTATCAGGATAGTCTTGCTTTGGATGCATTCTACCCATGCATAGGAGGTATTGAGAATGGCCTTCATCTCCAGGAGGCTGATGTGAAGAGTCTTCTCATGACATGTCCACTTGCCATTGACCATCACAAATTCTGGTAGCAAGTGTACTCTCCAATCCAACAAACTGGCATCTGTGCAGATTGTGATTTCTCATTGTGAGGCTTCCAAGATATTCCTGCTACAACCACTCCCTGTCTTGCCATTGAAGCAGGATCTGTTTGATTTTGGTCGAGATCATAATTTTGGTGGTCTAAATGACTTGAGAACCGGTGCCACTGTGCCAGGAGGGCCATCTACAGAGAGCGCATATAATGGCAGCTGAGATATAAGAGATCCGCTTCCACACTGAGGAGGCTGAGGTATTGCAGCAACTACCTTGCTCAAATTGCCATTCTGGCAGAAATCTTCTCCAATGCATGAACAATACTGTCAATGCATTTGGGGGGAAGACAAACAAGGTTGATAGGAGTCAAAAACTCCATACGGAGATGAATAAAATGTTTAGAAGTAACAAGGTCTGACTTCTCGACATTGACCAACAACCCTAAACTGTGAATGAGGTAAAGAAGGTTGTTCATATTTTGCATCAAAACTGAACTTAACAAATGTTTTTGTAGTACATTAGTATCATTTATTTATGTGGGTCTGAATTTTCATGGTTTTGTATTAAATAAAAAGACATTTTCGTGGGTACTTAAATTCATGGTTTTGGTTGTCAAAGTTTGCATATTTGTAGGTATTTAATTTCATGGATTAACCTCTACAAATACACCAAATAAAGAATACAAAACAGCAAAACTATGCCGACAACAAATGGTTGCTTCAATGGATAAAACAATGCTACTACCTGTATGAGCACAAATCAAACACCCGTCAAGATCAATCACTTACACTCAACATCAAAGGGAGCTGATGCAGCCAACAACTCTAAGCTTATTGAAGTTCATGTGTATGATATCTTCCTTAAAACACTTTCCATAAAGTTGCGCCATCAATAACTTTCTGATGACCATGGAATTAACATAGTAATTAAAGAAGGGTAAAATTCAACATAGATCCCCATCGGTTCAGATAATATCATTCCACATGTGAACCAAACACATGACCAGCTGCCCCTTGCTCAATGCAGTTAGCAAGCAGTGTTAACATTTGATGTGTTCAGAGCCCATCAAAGTGCAAAAGGCAATAGAATCACTCCTCTGTGTCGGCCTCATGTACGAAACAACTTCAACCACCAGACATCACTTAAAACTTCATCAATCAAGCCAATTCATTATGAATTTATAATTGTGGCTAACATGACAATGTGTGATAGATTGGACCTAATTATCCATGACTTTGAGAATGCTGGACTTGTTTAATTCAACAATTTTAGAATTTGAGTGTACCAGCAAATGATGTTGATTCAGTGGTTTTGTCCAAAAATCAGTGAAGTGTAAGCTTCAATTCTCTGCAGTAATTAGTGTATATATCTAGTGTTTCATTAGTAATTGTGCATCAAGCAATAGTTCTAGTATTATACAGTCATGTTGTTCATTGGGATTAAGCATGCATGGATAAAATGAGGCATGCTTTCACAAGGATTTAAATTTTTCGACAACAGCTTCACTTCAATGAAGAAATGATTTGAATAGGTATTGAATCTAAATGTCATATACTAGCATCATTTATTATTCTCTCTTTCATTTTCAGTAATACTAGTTTTTGAATACCTTATGCTTTTTCTCATTTCTCTCTACCCATATTTATGTCACAACATTTCGATTTAAGGCTGTGAGTGGAAATTACAGCTACTGGATACCATATAGATATGTGTGCCAATATAAAATGCATTATAATTTTTTTTAAGGGTAAAAAAAAAAAAAAAACCCATGTAAAAACTAATATTTAATAACCATATATCCAGATTACAGAAATTACATTCATTTATCAAAAAGCCATGTTAATCTCTAGGAATGAAACACTGTAAGAAAATGGAGGCGGGGCTTCTCTGTCATATGTGGCTAATTTTTCGGTAGGTCGTTAAATTTGCAGTTTGAGGCAACAACGAAATCCACAAAATTGGTACCCTACAAAAACTTGTGATACTACATTATGTTCTCCAGGAACACCACTGTTGCTGTGGAGGAGGATGTCCTGTAGTGGGAGATGATAGCAGTCCGTTGTTTTGGTGAAGGCTTATGGGGCTGAAATTTAGGCCGAATTGGATGGCACAAAATTGGTAAACTACCCTGCAGTATCCAAAGCAGAGGTATTTGCATGATGCCATGTGAATGGGAATATGAAAATATAGGTCAGACAGGTCAAGATTGATCACATATTGATCACAATGGACAGACAGACAGATGGATGGATCTTACCATCTCCATTTTGAATTTTGCAGCAGTAATAAATAGAGGTCTATAACCAGTCTCCATTTTCTGTTTGCTTTCATGACCAGAAACAGCCTGGAATAGAAGCCCGGGGACTCTGGTTTTCTACCTCCACCACCCACTGAAAGAGCATAAACTCTATCTCCTTCTGCAGAATGTCTGCCTTCATGGGGTCATTTGGAGTCTCCATCTTGAAGGTGGATGACAAAAGAGGGGTCTGGTTAACAAAATCTACAGAACCTCTGAAACGACTTGGATGACCCAATTGTTTTTGGGAAATAACTCCATCCAAGTATGGTGAAAGAGAATAAGTCTGGCACCCATAGGAGGGCTGACAGCGGGTGGGAGGAATGACAAGTCATTGTTAGCTAAGGGGAGGATAAAACTTGTTTCTTGATCCCCTCCTGGCCTGCCTATGGGAACATAGGGCATATGGCCAGCTGTAACTCCCTTGGCCATGGAAAAAAGTAACTGTTGTTGATTACTGACTCTGGGATCATCTCTTTTCTGATACGCCACCTCATGGGGTCGTGTTGAGATATGGGATTGCATGGAAAGTTGCTGGGGCAACTCCTGTGCTGCCTGCTTTCTGACCTCCTCAATTCAACCATCAAACAGGAGTGGGGAACTGAATGGAAGGGAATGTAGGATCACCAAATGATAGGGCCTAAGAGAAGAGCACACGAGTGCATCTCTTCTTACCAAGTCCAGATTACAGGAAGCCATTAGGGTGTTCGCCATAGTGTAGTGAGCTGCCCTATTTATGACCTTAGGAATGCAAGTAACAGCTTCCCATGCATGGTCACTTCCAGCCTTCACCAACAGATGATAGATCGCCAAAGAAGCTAGGTCAAGAAGGGAGAAAGTCAAGACAACATTCCTTATTAACTTTCGACGTAATATTAAATATATGTCTATCACCTTTGTAGAAAAGTACACCGGACATACTGACTGCAGTTATATCCTTATCCAAACTTGGTACCTCCATATGGTAAACATCAGAATACAATTTATACAAGTAAACTGAAAATGCAGCAGGTAACTGACTAAATGAGAAAAAGGCTCTGGAATTTTGAGGGAAGGCATGAATTCTGACAGATGCTCAGTACTTTCTGCAATAGTCCAGTAAATCAGTATCTTCAACTTCATCTGTGGAAGTAATGTCCTCATCCTGTATGCTTTGTATCGAAGGATATATCATGTCATAAGGCAATGATGAAGCAGAGTCATTACCATGTGTAGCCAAAGTTCTGCCAGTTGGGTATGATAGTAAAGCCAGCCATGTCGCATCTAACATAGAATAGGGTCCAGTTGTGGAATGCTAGTCCAGTGCAGTCAACTTAGCTGAGCCTGATTGCTGGGTAGCTTAAAATGTGATGCCAGTTCACCATATACAGGAAGCATTGATATGGCTGGCCAGTTGGTATGCCGGCAAGCTGGCCAGCTGGACACGACAGTTTGCTGGTTACAGGAAACCGTCTCTGTAGGAAAAGTCATTTGAGGCGCTGTACACTGACTGAGAGAAGACTTATAGCCGCTTAGATCATACAATAAGTTTCCAGATGGCTCAACCAGTTGGTCTGCAGCCAGCACAGAGTAGAACAATTGATGTATGACCTGCTGGCTGGGCTGGTCAGCAAAATTGGAAAATAATCCCACTTACCTGGCTACAACATTTCTCGATCCATGCACAGGTGAGGATATGGATTTATGCCCATTGGACTGCCAACTCGGATTCAAAACTGTCCTAGATTCATCTAATTCACTTGTCAACATTCTCGAAGACAAGGCTTTCTGAATCATTCATATCATATGTAATTCCAACAGATCTGTATTAGAATTGCCTGACATACTTCCAACCGGATCTGTAGTAATGGTAGTCATTAGAACTGTCTTTGGTATCTTCATAGGGGGTGGGGGCAGCATCTATATGTCCCCCATAACACTGGTCATAGATTCAGACTTAGGTTGAATACTTAAAATGTTGTAGTAGAAAGACTTGGAATAGGTGCATTTATCATGCCCTTTCAATTGCCATTTCAAAACATTAGACCAACATCCTCAGCCCACAGAAAATACACACTACATGAAGTGTGATGAAGTGCATTTCATGCATGCCAGGCACATTTCATGATTATCCTCCAGAACCTTAAAGCGACGGCACTTCCTGCACTTGAGTGACATGTCTAAAGAGAATAAACAAGTGCATATCATAATACAAAAATTGTTTGAATAGTTGAACTCACGTTTACTGAGACAACCTAAGAAGTGCATTATGAAGTAAAATAAACCGCTAGCAAAACAGTACACTGGTGACAAGTATATTACCAATCGATATCATATCGACAATAACAAGCGGTACAAGAATGCAAAAATAAAAATATACTCACCGTGAAACATAAAAATGTTGATTGCATCCGTTATATCAATGTTTTAATTTACTATACCACCAAAAATAAACAATGGATGGTGAAAATTAGAAATGAATTTTTCTGGATTCTTGGGAGGCACTGTTGACAGTTGCAAGTGAAAGTTTAAACTGATAACATCCGGGATATGGGTGGCTACATAGCGAGAAAAAGGAGAGGTAATCTGTAAGAGGTACTCCCCTTCATCTGTATCATATATAGAGGGAAAAATGTTTATCATCTTTCAGGGAGGGCTTCTGGAGGTAGCAGAAAGTAATTTCTAATGTTAATGTGATCAGATAATGTATTTGACAGAGAAATCCTTGGTTTAAATTTTCCCACGGGGGATTTAGCCTCTCTCTAATACCTATGAATGTGAAGAAGATTCTATTTCTTCCACAAAATGCAATAAATGAGATTTTTATTCTTAATTTATCAAATCATAATTAAATCAAAATAACCTTTTTCCATATCTGCAAAACAATGAGAAAGTCTGTGAGAGATTGTTTTGGGAACTCCTGAAATAGCATCATTCCTTATGGTATATTGCAGGGTAAGTGAGAAAAAAAAATGGTTCCAAAAATTATTTGTTGCATACAGATGTCCACAGTTTAACACACTATTCTGACATTGTCATGTTTGGATGGCAAATTAGGTTGTTAAATATACTGCATATTGATACTAAAAGAAATGAATGGCACACTGCTTAAAAAAAAAAAAAAAAAAAATTCCACTTAAAGTTAACTTGAATAAATCTGAATAAAATTAAGATCCACTTATAATAAGTTGATCTGATGGACACTGATATGAGGTCATATTCTGTTGACCTTTTGATTTCCCTAACATGAAATGTGACATTTTAGCTGATATGTTACTAAAAATAAGTGGACCATAAATTCCAAGGGTCATCAGAACATTAAGTTATACTGCTGCCTGTCAGATCTCCATTACCAGATTTTAATCATATTATTCTCCTAACTTTCCCTACAATCAATCAATACTGTGCACATTTGCTCTTTTTATTATGCCTGATTAGCTTCTTCAATAGTGTTCTATTTCTTCCAGTTAAATATTCATGAAATAGCCTACATGTTTAGTACATTTTAGGCCATCCTTAAAATCTGTTTGGTTTGTTGTTCTCGAATTGACAGGTACATACATTTTTCAAATGCCTCATAAAACTAATTTACACATTCAACACTGACATTTATGGACGAACATAAGACTTATATTTGTTGAGCCTGTCTTTTTTGTTTCTTAAGTAGAAAGTCAAAAAAACTTCAACAGTTAGCATAATTTTCAAAACTACGACTCTGACCTTTATTTGTGGCGTGGATGGACACATGTACAGGTGAAAATGCACAGGCACCCAATTGATCACTATGTCAAACTTCTGCCATGGCAGGCCCAACAAAAAGTTTTCCAGAAATCATGGGAAAAAGTAAGTTGCATGGGTTGGTTGGAGGACAGCAAACCAAAAAGGTCGTAAGTATGGCCTTACCTCTGTTAATTCAAACCTCAAATATACCTCTCACTTACATCTCTTCTAACATATAAGTACAAACAACTTTAAAAACCTCCACCAATAAAATACCTTCACAGGCATATGGCTTGTCTTTATCTTCATCGGCATGTACTTTCTCTTTCTCAGTGTTCTTTTTTCTTCCACGACCACCACCCTGAATGGATATATAGACAAGCATACAGAAATCTATAAATGACAAAATTTAGACCCTGGAGTAAATATGGCATTTCAAAAGCTTCAAAACAGCAAAATAACACCTAACAAGGCATTATGGGGCCATCCCCTGTAATCCTCTTTAATATTTTTTTTCATTGAAAAAAGCAGTAATCACAGAATGACCAAATGATCATGTAACCAGAATAACCATAAAATATTGATTCATTAAACTTAAAATAGCATGAGTCATATAGTCTGACAGCTTTGTTTAATAAGTTTTGTTTTACACTTTAATTAAATAATAAGACAATAACGTCATTAAAACATTAAATACAATTGGAAATTAATGCTTTTTATAAGTCATTCTTTCAAGAAGAGTGTTATCCCTTGTAAGACATGACCTAGATATGCACCATGCCCTCCTTATAGTACACAATGCTACCCTGACAGTGTACCATTTCCCTAAAAGTGCACCCTATTGCCCTGATAAAGCAACTGTTCTTTTGTAAGTTCAGCTACAAAACTGTAAGTGATTTTCTTTACATAAATCAAACTTTCAATGATATCAATTGCTTTCTTTCTACATCATGCAGTTCAACTTTAAAGCTGTATGGAATTTATGCATTTGTAATTGTTCTGCGGCATAAAAGCAAGAAATACAAATAGCCATGTGTTGCAATTACTGCCCAACCACTAAGCAGTTTTACCTTCAAAAGTGGTTTTGTCCCACTTCAAGTGCCCTCACAGGGAAACTGCACCTAGCCTTATTTGATGGTTCCGGTATATACATGTGACAACCCCAAAACATAAAATCTGGAATCCTTTGTCAAAAACTCTGGAATTTTGGGGGATTTATCATTCTAATTTGTTTCTGTTAAATGTCGCGTTTTTGATGTTTTGATATTCATGTGTTTTGTTTGTTTTTTATGCATTGCTTTAATTAGTGAATACAATTAAGTTTTTACCAAATTTCAAATCTTTAGTTTAGTATCATTCATATAATTGTCACGAAGTTGTGTGTCCGAAAATGCCTAAGCATTATATATGAATGAAAATGTAGATGGGTTTCATTGCCACATACAGCATTACCTGGGGGTCTATTATTTTTAACCATGGCAATTTAGAAATACTGATTTATGTTCACTCAATACTGCATGCACAAAGCGGCGAAAGTGTGTAACCCATTTTACCTAGAGTTCTCTTACTGTGGATGTGACCACAAACATAGTACCTATAGCCCAAATTTTCTCTGTATCATCATACAATACAGACGAGCCTTGTCAGGAAACTCTCCACTTTACAGAAGCAACCTTCAACTACTGAGGTATGTGAAAATGAACACTGTATTCTTTCTTGCTTTCCATTCTCTGTGATAAAATTGTTTCATATACTCAATGTTTCGGAATTTATTCAAAATTTTTCTAGAAAGTAAGATCTATGTCACATAAAGCCATGCTATTGGAGAGAATATAGTCTGTTCCAAGTTAGACATGTCATGTCTGAACAGACAAGTTGAATTCAATTATATGTTGTACCCATTAAATTATGAGAAAAGTTCAACTTTTTATATTCCAGTGCGATTTATCTTGTCAGAAACAGATTCATGTATGAACATAGTTATTGTAATAATAATCTCGTACAGGAAACAATTTAATGTGTAATGAAGTTAGTTCATGTGCATGCATGCTTAATGTATGTCATCGTATTCGCACTTAAACATCTCATGTATTACATGGCTCAGTCATTGTAATTTTAGCTCTTACGGGGAGTCATTTAACTCTATGGATTTTGTGTAACTCGGATACTGCGGTCAATGGTGACGTTGGTTCAAGGGATGATACTGGTTAACTCATTGTGAGAGGCCAAAGGTTCTGGACCAAATGGTCTGTGGAATAGGGAAGTTCATGAGGGATCCATTGGCTTGCTGGCAGGAGCAGACCACACGAGGTCATTTCTTCACCATTTGTCTGGAGCTGAGGAATCGGAATCTCATGATCATTGCCTGAATGCCACGAGATAAAGATCATCACGTATGTTGATATACAGTAAAGATTGTTTATAACATTTCTCAGGGGACTGGGAGTTTAGAACATTATAACCGAGAAACATATCCAAATTAATGTTTTTAGGGAGTGGGAGGTTTCAAAATGTTTATCTACTTGTCCATGTCGATGACGTTGGATATACTTGTAGTAAACAATTTCTACTGGAATGATTACTGTAGAGCTCATATGTAATGGTAATACAATTTTCAAACAAACACACACTTGTATAAATACATGTTATCATGAGAATACCCCCCCCCCCCCCAGTAAATTCTACCATGCAATTAAAGTGTCAACATAAATGTACATGTACCAGCTGGGGAATTATCATAATCCAAGAAATCAACATTCTCTTTACCAGACCCAAATAGGCATCATGCACCATAGTGAGGGAATATCATCAGCTTTGCTATCACTAGCAATGACATCTGTTTGCTCACTAAACCCTGCCTTAACAAAATAGTTTGCAACAAAATCTCTGAAAACATCATGCCATGCATGATAAATCATATTGATTGTAAACAGTACATTTATTTTGCACTCATTTTTTGGGGGAGGGGGGTGTGTTTTTGTCAAGGTCTGCTAGGTATCTTTGGATTAGAGCATGTCAGTACTTTGACTTCTATTCCTCATATTTTTTATTTGTAGCCTCTGACTTTTTTTTCTTTTTCTGACCGGTGAATTTTCAGCCATTTTCACAACAGTCAGAATTCTAAATAACCATGAGAGATTTACTTCAAATTGTACTCAGTTTGTCAACATACTGATATAGAATGATTGCTGAAGACTATTTCTAAATTATTTAGTAAAAAAAGTACAAAACAGAAACATTTCTTTTTATGCTTTAATTGCATTGAACCAGTAACCCATGATTCTAAGTACCAATTCTGAATGAGGTGTGATTATCATGCCTTTGTTACCTGGCATCTTTGTTAAACTGTTGTTATTTACTGGTTATGAATGATGTGTGATTATCATGCTTTTGTTACCCGGCACCATTGTTATTTAAATGACCATCATTGTTCATCTGACTTCAGTGCATCAGGTTATAAAAACGTTATAATTGAGCTAATTTTTTCAGGTGGACCACACAAATCAAACACTATAATCAATTAAAAGTTGTAAAAAAGGTATGTTATAACAAAGCCTTTGGAATACATAATAATTAGGAATTTGGCCTGGGAAATTAAAGTCAAATGTTCTAACAGAGGAAACGTTGTATCCGAAAACGTAATAAACAATCTTTACTGTATGTACATATATATAGATCAGTGCTCCAATATATATAGATCAGTGCTCCAAGAACAAAATTTTAAAACACAGGCCCAGGGCTGGTGACTTTAAAAAAATCACAAGTCTTATTCAAATTCCACAAGCCCTGACTATATATATATATATAAGGTTTTGAACCTAAAAATCAATGTCACTATATATGTGACAATTAAAATCTGGTACAGAATCATTTTTGTTCATGAACAATACATTGATCATAATTCAACACATCAATTATATTTGTTGACAACTCCATACAGGATCATATCTGTTGATAGATCCATATATCATATGTGTTGATAGATCTATATATCAATCATATCTGCTGATAAATTCCATACACTGATCATATGTGTTGATAGATCCATATATCAGTCATATTGTTTGATAAGTTCCATACACTGATCATATCCGTTGACGTACAAGATCATTTATGATTATTTGTTGAAATTCCACGTTTTGATCATATCCATTTAGGAATGACATCATTTTGTTATCTCGATTGTTGAACTTTGTGTGCATGAATAGAGTGTCAGATTCATTCATCATTCATTTGCATTATAAATAAACATTTCTTTCATGTAACTGTGTTTTGTATTTTTGCTAGATTCAGTCCCACCCAGTTTCATCCTGTTATAATAATAAATTCGTTGAAGTGACAGGGATATGTTATGGATTTATCTATATATAAATCCTGCTCCCATCTTACAAAATGTAAACAATAGTATTTGGGTTTGGTGAGACTCACCCTGCTTTTAAGAAGATTTGTCAAGAGATTTTTATTAGTTTTGGTGAGCAATGAAAGGAATGTGTCTTGCCTAAAGACATAAAACAGCAGCAAACCTAGCCTGGCCTGTGAATCAAACCTGGTATACCTTGTGATTGTAAAGTGAGACAGTAAGTAATTATGCAATACAATGATACAACCATGTACTTTGGAACAGCCAATCTTACAAAGTATGGTCTTTATTAAGAGAAGTGTTCTGTATATTCACTTCCATTATTGAATAGTTTAAAAAAATTCTGCTATAAATTTATGTTCAAGACATCATAGTAAACTCAATTATATTTTAATGTAGTTTTTTCAAGAATAAGTTCTTCGTTGTGTCAGAGTTTTACAAGTGAAGTTTTCAGGAGATTCAACTTAACATATATACTCCTAACAGAGTTAACTTGCAGCACCTAAACAGGAAAATGGATGCCATTAAACATCGACTAAACTGCGATCCTATTTCATGAATATACTGCAGAAATAAACAAATGAATATCAGGAATGTTATTTTGCCTGAACTTCTAAAAAAATGTACAAAATCTTCCTTGAGTGAAGCAGTGAAGTAACTCAAGTCAGCATTACAATGGAGACATCTACTGTCATATTGGATTATTTATGAATAGATTGCTCCTTCAGAAATCAAAGAAAATAGCCCAAGGAGGTTTACAAGAATAGACTTTTGATTGCTTCTGAGTTTGTTTGAAAACCTGAGACACGCTCAATCATAGAACACTGGTTTTCTATATACATTATCGGGGGAGACTTCTTATAAAAACTAGAAATGTGTCTATATGCCACAGATGCCCTCGCCAATATAATCCAATTAAAAGGGCAAAGTTCTAAGTCAAACAAGGGCCATAACTCCATAAAATCTGGTCAGAAAATATTAATAAGAGGCCAAAAGTGGGTCTTAGATTGCTCACTTGGCTGACATCTACCAAACAGCCAAATGCAAAAAGAGCAGTTGGCCAAGAAATCTGGGTCAGCAGGATGTTTTGAATTGAAATTTCTTCTAATGCTGCTGATTGCATATGTTATGAAACAACTGTTTCAAGGTTTTTCTATGTATCTTCATCTGAATTTTGTGGGATATCAGCTTCATTTAGTCTAATACTGAACTGAACTACAACAAGACACATTGTGTCACTGTTGGTCAAATTCTGTTTAGCAGTTTTTTTTAGATAAAGTTGTGTAAATGTTTTTCTTTTTCTAGTGGTGGATTGGAATCATCTGAAGAAATTTGAAAAGCCCTTTATGTCAGGATGCTTTTTATGAAATTTAGTCAAATTCTGTTGTGCAGTTTATCAGAAGAAGTCATTTAAATGTTTTCCCATTTTCAGCAACAGTATCCATATTTGATGGCAGATTGGCATCATCTGCATAAAACTGAAAGCCTCTATGGCAGGATGCTTTCTGTCCAATTTGCTCAAATTCTGTTTAGCAGATTTTGTGAATACGGGATCTAAGGGTTTTTCAATATTTAGCAATGGTGTCCACATTTAAAGGTGAATCAGCATCAGTTGTACAAAATTTAAAGCAATCTATGCCAGGATGCTTTCCGTCAAATTTGGTCAAAAATTCAGCTGAGTGGTTTTTGAGACGTCATCAAAAAGTTTTTCTATTTTTTAGTAACAGTGGCCATATTTGTTATCTTTGGTACAAATGAAAGCTCTTCATGCCAGAATACTTTATATACATTTTCATAAATTATATTTAGCAGCTTTGGAGAAGTCATTTAAAGGTTATTCTAATTTTAGCAATGGTGTCCATATTTGATGGCGGATCAGAATCATTTTTTAAAAATCTGAAAGGTCTTCATGCCAGGATGCTTTCTTTCAAACTTGGACAAATTCTATTCAAAATTTTTGGATAGGAAGTTATTTGAAGGTTTTTCTATTTTTAGTAATGGTGACCATATCTGATGGTGGATCAGGATCATTTCTACAAATTTAAAAGGTCTTTATACCAAAATACATTCTTTCAAATATGATGATATTCTGTTCAGTGATTTTTGAAAAGTCAATTAAAGTTTCTCTATTTTTAGTAATGGTGGCCATATTTGATGGCAGATCAGCATCAGTTGTACTAACCTGAAAGCCCTCTATGCCAGGAAGTTTTCTGTCCAATGAATTGGTCAAATTCTGTTGAGCAACTTTTGAGAAGATGTTGCTTAAAGGTTTTTCTATTTTTAGTAATGGTTGGCAATATCTGATGGTGGATTGGCATTATTTGCATTAAATTGAAAGTCCTTTAGGCTAGGATGCTTTCTGTAATGTACATACTGTAGTATCATTTATTTTCGTGGGGCTCAATTTTCGTGGTTTGGTAAAAAAAGACATTTTCGTGGGTACTTAAATTCGTGGTTTTGCCTGTCAAAGTTTGCATATTACTAAGTGTTTAATTTCGTGTTTTAACCTCTACAAATACCCAAAATAAAGAATAAAAAAGAATAAAACTCTGCCGATGCAAATGGCGGTCACTTGAATGTTTATAACAATACTTTCACATGTATGAGCACAAATCAAAAACCTGACAAGTTCAATACTGACACCGTGTTTTTGTCCAAGTGAATAACATCAATGGAAGCCGACGCAGCCAACAACACTAAAACAATACTACCGCCTCTATGATCACAAATAACACTCATGTCAAGGTCAATCACTTACACCGTGTTTTCGTCTGAGTGCTCAACATCAAAGGAAGCCGACGCAGACTACAACACTAAGTCAATCAGTTATTAAAGTAACCTGTATGATCTCTACATTAAACCACTATCCATAAAGGAAACAAAACACGTGACCGGCTGCCCTTTGCTCAATGCAATCAGCAGACAGCGGCAATATTTGATGTGTCCAGAGCCCATATATGTAAGAAGATACTAACTAAATTGAAAGACAGTGGAATCACTCGTTTGTTTGTGCCTGCCTCATGTACAGACCAACTTCAACCACTAGACTTTACAATACATAAAGAGTACAAAGAATAATTAAAATCACACTTCCACAACTGGTATGCTAAACATGTCATGGAGGCCATCACAAAAAAAGGAAGATGCTACTGGTGACGATCACTGATTGCAATCTCATTAATCATGCCAATTCGGGTTGAATGGATAATTGCAGCTCAAGCGACAACGAGTGAAAGATGGGACCTAATTATCAGTGGTTTGGAGAAGGCTGGACTTGTTTAATTCTGCAATTTGGAGATTATTTACCTGACAAGCATTTGTGTGTACATTGAGACTCGTTTGGCACGATGTTGATACAGTGGCTTTGTCCAAAAATCAGTGAAGTGTGAGCTTTAATACTCTGCTGTAATTAGCGTATATACGTAGTGTTTCATTAATAATAGTGCTTCAAGCAATAGTTCTAGTATTTTACAGGCTTGTTGTTCTTTTGGATTAAAAATGCATGGATAAAATGAAATGTGGTTTCAGGAGGATTTAAATTGTTCAACAACAGTTTTACTCGAGTGAAGGATCGATTTGAATAAGTATTTAATTTTATTTTCATATACTATTATTTTTTATTTTCAACATTACTAGTATTTGAATACCTTATGCTTTTTCTCGTTTCTCTCTGTCCTTACTTATCTCGCATATCGATTTATGGCAGTGAGTGGAAATTACAGCTATCGGATATCTTATCGACACGTGTGCATTGAAACAATATAAGATGCTTTATAATTCTTTTTTCAAAGGTTTAAAATAAAACAAACACGTGTAAAAGCTAATATTTTATTTCCAAATTACAGTATTGACGTTGATTTATGAAATACTAGTAGGTTAATTAATCTCTTGGAACGACACACAGTAAGAAAATGAGCAGGGGGGGGGGGCCGTCATCATTATACGTGGCTAATTTTCGTTGGGTATTTAAATTCGTGGTTCGGGGCAACAATGAAAACCACGAAAATTGGTCCCCCACGAAAATTGATGATACTAAAGTATGTATTAGTGTTTAACTGCACCTCAGCACAATAATGGCCATATGGTGGTAAATAAAAGTCAAGTTTTAAAAATGAATAATTTGCACAAAAACTTTTGGAAGATAAACCCTTTCAAATACATGTAAATATGAAGTACTACAATATAAAATATAAAAGGTTAAGATGTTACAAATTCTGTAAAATTTAGTTAAAACAAAATGCAAAAGTTAAAAAAAAAAATCCTTAACATTCTGTAAAATTTGGTCAACATTTTTTGAGTAGTTTTTGAGAAATTTGTTTAAAACTTTCCTATTTTCAGTAACAGTGGCTATATTTGATGGCAGATCAGCATAAAATGAACAAATGCACAAGGCCTACATGCTAGGATGCTTTTTATCAAATCAGCTCAATTTCTGTTCAGTGGTTATTGTTGTGTAAAGATTTTTCTATTTTAATAAGAGCATCCACACTGAACAAACAGATCAGCATCAACTGAACAAATCTGAAAGGTCTTAATGCCAGAATGTGCCCTTTAAAATTATATGCAAATTAGTCATGCAGTTTTTGAGAAGTTGTAAATAACAATTGTGATCAGATGACAGATGATGAATAAAGGACCATGCCCTAAGCTCACTTGGCCTTATGACCAGGTCAGCAACAAAAAAAACCCCAAGCTATACAAAAGAAATCTACCTTTTTCTTCTTTTTTTTAATGTAAGTTTCCTCATAATCACTGACATCCGAATTGTCATCCACCATTTCCCCTGCATCAGGTGGTTCAAGGTATTCATCATATTCATCGTACCAACGGTCCTTGCTACTCTCACTCTTGTAGTCCATTGACCCTTCCTCACTGCCACCAATTAGAGCAGGGTTCTCCACAGTGCTGATCTGATGTATGTCTGATAATATTGAATGGACAACATTTATCTGGATTATTTCATTAAAGTAAACACACATATCATATTGTCTGTAACTGTACACTTTTTTCAAACTATATTTTTCTGCTGTAGGAATAATGACAGATATAACAATATTATAATTTTCACCTGATTTTTATGCTTAACATTTTACAAATATTTAATAAGATTAAAAAGTTCTCCATGAAAACTTAAAGTACTAAAATGTGATCTTCTTGGATTTTCAGTATACCAAAAATTAGATGGCAGGAAAAATCATGAAAAATATGTTTTGCACTAGTATGCTTCAAATACAAATAATAACAGTCAATAAGTCTTATCTTTTGATAATGATAATTTCAAAAATTTAACCAAAACACAAGCTCTTCTTTAAATGTAAATTTAGGAAACTCTTCTTTGCTGATATTGACAGTAACATAATTCTCCACCATGATATTCTGAAGCAAGTCTGAAAATGGTCACAATTAAATATTTATACAGGATATTTTTGCCAAATATATGTAAATCAAGAATAAGAGCATGATTAGAGACTTTTTTCATATAAATTTTTTCATGATTTCACCTACATTCCTGGTATTTCATGTGAACGGAATTGACCTATGAGCTATTCGTTTTCCTGGATGATCATTTTATCTTCTACTAAGACAATAATTACAAAATGTATTAGACCTTTTTGAGGTTAAAGATGAGAGAACTTCTATATACACTATATAAATGTAATGCAAGGTTAGTACAGAACTTCAAGATCTTTATGTAACACCATAGAATTAAACAGATTTTGTTTTAGTCATAGATTTGAACCTCTTATTAGAAGCTTATTAAGTACTGTAGCATAACTGTATATCTTAAATAGTATTAAGTTATTAGCCTTTTATAAATGGGTTTTAAAATTCTGATTATTGCTTGTATCAGCCATATGATGGATAAAAGTACAGTGCTCCCTCATTATAAACTGGTTGATCATAGCCATAAAATTAAACCACAGTATCAAGTGAGGTTGCTACAAACAAGGCTTTGTCACAATAGTGTATTTAGTAGAAAAAAAACCACACAAATAGGATAATTTAATTGTAGCAAAGTAAAACTGAGTGAAATAAATTATCATATATACTCACTTATAAGTTGAATCCAACTGAAAACTGCACAGACCCAAATCTACAATCACATAATGCACTGGCAGATCCAGATCTATGCACTTTGTTAGGAATAATCAGTAAAGCAAAAAAACATAGACCCCAATCTGCCAATGGCACATCAGGATCTATGTTGTTTGCATTTGGACTTGACTTATAAGTATATACAGTAAGTTTCAATGATAAACAAAATTTAGTCAATTTAACAGGATCCATGACCATGCACTGCATCAGAGGCAAGGCCAAACTAAGATGCTTTATAATGAAGGACTACTGTAATTATAGAAGGCAAATGATAATTTTAAATATGATATACAATCATGAAAGGACAGACCATTTGTTAAACATTCAACACCATACAAATCAGAATCATCAAACTACATGTGCATGTAACCAACAATAATTTCCTTGGATACAGTGTAAACAGTTGAAAACGACCGACTGACTGTAGCAAGGAAGGCACAGGGTACAACATTTCATTCATATTACACTTCATGAAACTGACACAACAGTTTTACATCTTAAAATAAATATGAAATATCTGATTTACGAAAAAGACATGCATTTACATCAAGTAACATGTCGAGACATTAAAAAAATAGGTGCCATGTCTACAGTTCAGTATCAAATCCAAACCAATATAAATTGCTGGAGAGTAAACAGGAGCCTAATAGGGTCTGATATCCCTCACCTGGCTGTAAACCCAATGTAATATCATACTACAAGAGGCCCATAGTGACTGAGATCACAATTACTGGCCCAAAGTTCAAATGTGATTACAGGGATGCAAATCTGGGTCCCTGATCTGGATTGGAAGACCTGGATACCAAAATGATTCACAAGCCATGTTTGGTGGGAATCGACTTGACAATTGTTTTAGAAACTTTTAATATTATTAGCAAAGGCAGCAATATTGAAGGGGGGTGTAAATTGGTATATTGTGTATAATTCTGAAAATCCCTGATGCCTGAATAACCTTTCAGTTTTGATCCAAAGTAGTCGAGTGTTCTTGTTGTTTTTTTAGAGTGAGTTAGTCAATGGTTTTCTATTTTTTAACAGTGGCATCTACATCTAATTGAAGACTGATATCATTTTTGCCAAACTGAAAGATCTTGATGCCAAAATACCATCTGTCAAATTTGTTCTAAACTGTGACAAATTTGGGAGAAAAAAAAAAAGAGTAAAAAGAAAATGCTACTTTTGTTGGAAATAACTTGTCAAAAAGATTTTACAAATTGAAAAATAATATCAAGATCACCAACAACTACATGAAGCACTGTGAATTTATAAATTTTCCTGGTGTACCAACTTTTTGGATTTCTTGGTTACCAGTGTTGCACCCTGGTTTCACTGTCAGGGGGACATTTTGTGTAAGTCTTTCCCCTTATAATAATTGTGACATTTGGATTTGTTTAATTTAGGTGGACACTGGCACTCTGTGGTGGGAGAATGTCCCTGTTGCTTGCTGAAGGTGCAACACTGGTTTTTAAAAAAATATAGAAAATGAAGACCTAATGAACAAAGATCCTTATGTGGAAACAAGTAAGTAAGTAAGTAAGTAAGTGTGTGTGTGTGAGTGTGTGTGTGTGTGTGTATGTATATGTATGTATGTATGTATGTATGTATGTATGTATGTATGTATGTATGTATGTATGTATGTATGTATGTATGTATGTATGTATGTATGTATGTATGTATGTATGTATGTATGTATGTATGTATGTATGTATGTATGTATGTATGTATGTATGTATGTATGTATGTATGTATGTATGTATGTATGTATGTATGTATGTATGTATGTCCTGGGTTTACCTGCATTAAAAGTTAAGTTTTAAAACCATAAAGATAAAATAATTTTCACAAAAAAAACTGTAGGATGATAAAACCTTCCAAATAAATGTTAACATATATCCTACAAGATAAAAGGGTAAATATGTTAAAATTAATCCTTACAATATAGTCAAAATATCTGTCATATAAACTGCATTTTTGTTAAGAAGTCCAATATTTTCTCTGGCGTTTATCATAAAGATTCTTAAATGACTTCGAATAAACAAAAGTCCCTGTCCAAAAGAATTTCCAGGAATTCAGGATAAGACCATTTCTTCTATTTTAATGCTGAGTATTAAAACCATCTCTTATATTCTTGAACAATAACAATATTTTCAAATTAGCTACTGTGGAAGCCATATTTGGATATAAGATTGGCACCATTTTCATTTAGAACACACTAGACAGCATTAGAAGAGTTTTGGTGAAGACCCCATATGAATATGACCATCTATTCAGAAGAAGTAGCGATAAAATTTTCAAGATGGCCATCATGGCACCCATATTTAATATGAGATTGGCCCCATTTGCATTTAGGAACAATCAGATATTATAAAAAGTCTTTTAGTAAAAATCCTATGTCAATATAGGCATAAATTCTGGAGGATAAGCTGTAATAAGAATTTTAAGATGACCACCATGGCAGTCATACTTGATGTCAAATCAGCACCATTTTCATTTATGACCAACTCAACATAAAAAGAAGTCTTTTGGTGAAAACCCCATGTCAATATGACCAGCCATCTAAGAGAAGTAGTGATAACAATATTTTCAAGGTGGCTATCATGGTAGTCATATTGGATATCAGATCAGCACTGTTTTCATTTGGAACTAACCAGATATCATAAAAAGTCTTCTGGTGAAAACCCATGTTGATACCACTTTCTGTTCAAGTGGAATAGTGTTACCACTTTCTGTTCAAGAGGAATAGTGTTACCACTTTCTGTTCAAGAGGAATAGTGTTAACACTGTTTTCAAGATGGCTGCCATGGCAGCCATATAGGCTGTCAGATCAGCACCATTTTCATTTAGGACCAACTAGGCATAAGAATTTATTTAATGAAAATCCCATGTCAATATGACCATCCATTCAGTGTGGTGGCCATACTGGATGCCCGAGTGGCACCATTTTCATCTGGGACCATCTAGACCATAGGATGAATGTGTGTGTATGGTTTCAAGGCAATTCTTTAAGTAGTTAGGAGGAGTAGCGATAACTTGTGCTGACAAATTGATAATGAATGACAGACAACAGACAACTGGTCATCCCATAAGCTGGTCTATGACCAGTTACACTTAAAACTGTTGTCTCACTGGGTGGAAGTTAATACACTCAGCATGAATGTGTTCCACTGTTGGTGGTATGCACTCTGGTTGAGGACCACTCTTTGGGAGGACCTCTTCCTAATCCATTAATTTAAATACCATCAAACAAGTAATTTTTCACAAAACCATGAAAACTGACACCCACAAAACATCAATTAACAGTACTGGAACAATTTTCTGACTGTGCTTGTCTGGTACAAACAACCAGCAAAGTATGGCTCATGTACATAGGGAAAAAGATGCAGAAAAGATGAAGAAGAGTAGTAATCCAATCCAATAAAATTCAGAAGAAAAAAAACCAAAAGAGATATCGACAAATGCATATGATTTTAGCTATAACGTATGAAACTGACCAATGATAATATGAGATCCTGGATTCTGGAAAAGAGTTAAATAATTAAAATGAATGCATTTTCCTTCAATCTAAATATTTTTCAAATCAATTCAGCATTGCAAAAACTTAATTTTCTGCAAAACATCCATGAGCAAAACATTAGTGCAATTTTTGCAAATTAAGAAATCCAGGCCAGCCTCAAACTTGTACAATTAGGCACTGATTTCTGCTAGTTTTAAAATTAATGTCCAACACATCAAATCAAAGTAATGAGAATACTGATAGCTTGGTGGGATAGGAAAAAAGGGTATATTAACAGGATTAAAAGGACAAACATAAATTGTGAAATATTGATAATTGTGTTCGTTTCTGATTATAAGCAAATACCAAAAATCCCTCTAAAACATGTAATCTGAATTTTGAATGTTTAAACCTTTTCTTCTCTTTATCTCTGAACAGAGAAATTGCTTATACAAATTCATCAAATGTTCATAGAAAAAATTTAAGCAATTACCTTTCATGAGAATTCTGTATTTAGGGGGTGCTCTACAGATAATACATGCTTCTGAGAGAGTGACAGGTGTAAGATGAAGTATTTTGCATTTGCAACATGCACAATGGAGAGAATGTTGGCATACCTCTATGTTACTTTCATGTACTGTGGCTGAAATTTCTTTACATATTGTACTTGTGGACACTGGACATGATCGAAGCACACGGCAGACAAAATGGCCGCTCTAAAGTACTCGAAAAATCAGCCTGAATTAGTCAAAATGCACTATTTTCAGGAGTTATTAAAATAGGGAAACGAATTTTGCCAGAGCAGACAATACCAGCCTCTGAAAGTACTATGAATAAATTACAAAATATCTAAAAAGTAAAAAAAGTTATCGGCTCTTTTTTTTTTTATTTACCTTTGAAGTCCAGGAAGTGAAAATGACTAAGCGGAGCTAGCAGTTTTTTGAGAGGTGCACATCTTAAGTAAGGCCAAGCTGTATACTCTATAACCCAAATTTCACCCATCAATCATACACCAAAATAAAGGGAATTCAAAGTTCTTTTAACAATGCCTAAGATATACAAGGTCTTTTTTAAATAGCCAGAACAGCCAGTGAGGAAACCCTGGGTAATTCTTTTTCTTTAAATTTCTAACCCTATGCAAAGTACGAAACTGGAGAGCGCCACCTTAAAATAAATATGAAAATTTGTGCAATTGCTTTTCTCTTTCTCATATAATTATGTATGCATTTCTCAACAAAATGGTATATTAACATTGATGTTATGCATAAAAATAAGCTAATTATGCCTATTTTGCTCTTGCTTACACAATATGCTTGTGGCAGTATTTTGTGTGCAATGACCTCAATTATGGGAAAATTAGAAGTCTTAGAACATAGGAGTAAAGTCAACTTAAATTTAAAACTGTTGTATTAAGTCTAAGAAAAATATAGCAAAAATGTTTCTTTTTATTCGGTTGTAATAAAATTCTGGAAAATAATGATAATAAAGCAGATTCGCTTTCTTCCATATACTAGTGTTAGAAGAATTAGCAAACTTTGTACCCTTTGACCTTTGACCTCTGTGAACCTGAACTCTTCCATCCCTGTTCAGTCTGTAAATTTTATTAGTGACATCTCAGGAATAATTGTGGCAAGTTTCATGTTCCTGTCTTTTACCAAAACATTGGTTGCTTTTGTTGAGAAAATGCAAGGTGTAGTTTTAAAATAGCCCACTTTTCATCATGGGGGGGGGGGGGGGGGGGGGGGGGGTTGTGTGGGACTTTGCTACAAATGAATACTGTTCTGTGGGAAAATACATGAGAATTATTCAAAAGGACTGTTTATATGCTTGCGGCTTAAATTTTTCAGCTATACAACCAAAATTAAATCATATAATAATAATGCATATGTTGTCTTAATGGGGGCGCTCTACAGATAATACATGCTTCTGAGAGAGTGACAGGTGTAAGATGAAGTATTTTGCATTTGCAACATACACAATGGAGAGAATGTTGGCATACCTCTATGTTACTTTCATGTACTGTGGCTGAAATTTCTTTACATATTGTACTTGTGGACACTGGACATGATCGAAGCACACGGCAGACAAAATGGCCGCTCTAAAGTACTCGAAAAATCAGCCTGAATTAGTCAAAAGTGCACTATTTTCAGGAGTTATTAAAATAGGGAAACAAATTTTGCCAGAGCAGACAATACCAGCCTCTGAAAGTACTATGAATAAATTACAAAATATCTAAAAAGTAAAAAAGTTATCGGCTCTTTTTTTTTTTATTTACCTTTGAAGTCCAGGAAGTGAAAATGACTAAGCGGAGCTAGCAGTTTTTTGAGAGGTGCACATCTTAAGTAAGGCCAAGCTGTATACTCTATAACCCAAATTTCACCCATCAATCATACACCAAAATAAAGGGAATTCAAAGTTCTTTTAACAATGCCTAAGATATACAAGGTCTTTTTTAAATAGCCAGAACAGCCAGTGAGGAAACCCTGGGTAATTCTTTTTCTTTAAATTTCTAACCCTATGCAGAGTATGAAACTGGAGAGCGCCACCTTAACTGTTTTAACATAGAAACTGTCAAACAATATCAAGGGAGGTAACAACTGCGTGTATAATCATTTTACTTGAGATTAAAACTTTAGTTATGTCCCTTTATATACTTTCAAGGCCAAAAGACCTAACTTTAGAAAAGTGCCTAATATTATAAATACAAACTACTTTTAGTAACTGATAGAAGACAGCATGTCATAGACTTGAGAAGGACAAATCCCTTGAAGCCCAAAATAAGGCTTATGAGGATAAAAAAAACATACTTTACGATTTCCTTGTGCAAATGGCAAAGTGCAAGTTATCATAAGCTGTGGTAAAAATGGAATAATATCCTCTACTACCAACTTTGAATAACAGCTCAATTACTGTATTTACCCATGTATAATGCATGTGCAACTGCAAATATCATAGATTAAGATCTGATGTTGCACAATGGGCAAGCAGATTATAGTTTACACTGTTAGCTTGTTATTTAAATGTAGAACAAACAGTGCAAACATGGATTTGTCAGCACATAATGCCATAACAGGTCTGTATCTACACTGTCTCCAGTTGGCTCACATTACAGATAAGCAAAAATGGTACTCCTTTTGTCCCCTGAAATGCAACCTGACTCCAGTGTGTATGTACATTAGGGGAAAAAAAAAAAAAAAATCTAAAAAAAGATTGTCAGAGAAGTAAATCCATCACCACAAGTATAGAATGGAAAGGAATAAGTAAAAGATGGAATTGAAGGTGAATGCACAGCAATACAAACCTGGACCAAGCAGCATAGATCTCACACACCACAGACTGGCAAAAGAGAGCCCTGATCATAATCCATGTTTCAGTATATATCTCAAATTGCTGTCCGTATATACATGAAGCCCATGTTACAAGTAGATTGTCTGAAGAAGCCCTTATAAGCCTTTTTAAAAATATTTGTCTGTGTAAAACTCAATACAGTAAAACTTGTAAAAATCTGACTCAAAGCAGTTTCTAGACTGGTTGACTGTTTTAGAAGACTCTGCCCAAAAGCCAAATGTCTGAAACAGGCAAATGGAAAACTCAGAATACACTAGTACTGGGATTGACTAGAATTGAAAGATCAATGATCTGTTCTGTTCATCATAACAATCGATCATTGACTTTAATTGCATGGAGATATTTCCTATAATTTCTATGCAGAATGTCATTTTCACATACCTGCTTTGTGTTAATGAATTCATGAAATTATCAATGTCACCAGGTTTTCATACAAAAACTCCAATCAGCTGACACTGGTGATCAATGACTTATACGAGTACCTTGTATATGTCTGAAATGGTCTATCAATGATTTTAGAAACATTTTGAAAACATTGAAATTAAAGGCGAAAAAAACCAAAATGTTCTAAACAAGACAACTTCAATCATTTAAAACTAATTACTGAGTATCATAATAGAATGCTTGGTCATTTGGCTTTTCCAACCGATCTTTAATTATTCTGATTAACTGCCTCACTGTTTGTATATATACACACACACACACACTATCTACAAGCTTAACGTGTGTGGGAGTTCAATTTGGTACTTTATATTCAATTAGTTCTAAGATATTTTTCCTTAATGCTAACAAGGCTAAGAATTCAGAAAACTGATAGTTTGAATCCAAGTTGAAAAGGATCTACTCTAAAACACTTTGAAAATCATGAGAAAAATTCATTTAAATATATGCTAAAATTATTTGATATGTAATTTTCCATTAGGGTGCATTTTCAACAATGCTGATTGGAACTTATATTTTAAATTTTAGAAACTTAATCAGATTCCAAATAGGTGTCATGTTTTAGATGTACCAGACAAGAAACAAGCAGACCTTCTATATTTAAAAGCAGTAAGCAAAAATCAAATTCTGAAAGACTTTTCATATTTTCTTCTTGCATTGGTGGGTAGATGCTGTAAATGGGAACACTGCATGCTGTCAAATTGTTGCAATTTTCAGATTTTGAACAATCATTGTCTTTAATTTAACAACTTTGAAATTCCATTTTAATGAGATTTAGTTTTGGGATTTGTTGACAGGCTGCCAAAATAGAAAATAATTAAACCACATGAAATTTTTTCCATACATGTTAATAGACAAAAATGTCAATTTTGCACATGGACTATTACAGGGTTGTGATTTAGAGGTGAGTGGGTGAAAGCTGACCAACAAAGTGCATCAAGATATCTTTGTCCAGGGTATTAGTGCAAGTCCAATCCACAGAAAAACAAAAAAGATGTTGTCCACATCTCTTGCGACACATGATCTACCCACCATTGTCTTTACGGTAAAATGACCGTGTTATGCGCTGACCTGCTTCCCCAGTCTCTATCTCAGGTGCCTTGGCTGACCTCAGCTCAGAGAACAAGAAGAAATGCTTCTTCTTCTTCCATCTCTTAGCTGGATAACTGTAGATCTGACCATGTGCTTTACCTGAAACATTTAAGGCAATCCTTGTTTAAAAGGCATAACTTTGACATATACATTATAACGATAATGTCAAACCCACAATCGAAAAATTGCTGTAAAACATGTGACCTTTGATCATAAGGTAACAAGGAGGAGCACTCATGTCACAGAATGAATTGTCTTAGCTTCACAACAATTCATCCAAAGTATAAAGAAAATCAAACAAGGGGTTTAGGAAATATTAGGAAATTAAAAACCTTTAACCAAAATCTTAACACAAATTTTCGATGACTGTGACCTTGACTCCAAAGTCAAAGGGGTGGGTGAGCAGAACGAACTGTCTCAGTTTCATAATGATTCATCCCAAGTATGAAGAAAATCCATCCAGGAGTTTAGGAAGTATAAGCAAATGGAAAACCTTTAACCAAAATCTTCATGCAAATTTTCTATAACTGTGACCTTGGAGTATATTATAGGAAAGAGTAAGCATGTCATAAAATGAATTGTCTTAGCTTCATAATGATTTGTGCCAAGCATGATGAGAATATATGAACTGGTTTAGGAAATATATGCAAATGAAAAACTTAATGAAATGAGAAAACCTCATCAAACTGTTGATGATGATAGTGGAGGAAGAGTGACAGTTATGTCTCACTTCTGACTAACACAGAACCAAGAACAAAATATATTTTAAATACTGTGAATTCACCACAAATTTGAAGTTTCAGCGAAAAAGGAGATCTATAAATATGATGCAACCTCCCTAATAAACAGCCATTTGCAGTGATTAATAAAACAACACAGAGTCATCTAAAGGTGACATACCATCTATACTCGCATATAAGCTTATACCAACTGCAAACTGCATAGACCCAGATCTGCCATCGCATAATGCATTAGCAGATTTGGGTCTATATAGTTTGTACGGACTAATCAATAGAACAAACAACATGGACCCTGATCTGCCAGCGCATTATGCGACAGCAGATTTGGATTTATGCTGTTTGCATTTGGACTCGGTTTATACACGAGTATATACTGTACCTCTCCCATTTCACTCCTTATGTAAATACTCCAATTGAAAATACCCTATTGTCCTGCAAATGTTTATACTACTTGTACTTGTACCCTAAGGTCCAACACTCTAAATTTATGTCCCATTTACGCTACACTTTGCTTCCATGGCAACATAAAAAATATTAAATGTGGAAAAAAAAAGGCACCTGTATGCAACTTGCTCGACATATTTACCAAGTTTGATTGAAAGACTCTGAATGGTTTTCTGAGTTAAGGTCTAGAAATAAAGTTTATGGATAGATAGACAGATGGATGGACATAGCAATGGCTATATTCCCCTGTATTACATACCTGGATATAATCATATGATGTTCGTCCAATCCAACTTGAATAGCCCTTTTATTGGTAGGTGGTAGATGTAAGATTTCCCTTCTTACACTAACATTGTTAATCGATGGCAAATGTTTCAAAGAAAAGTTGTTGGATTGTCTTGACAACCTCTGTTATTTCTATCTTGTTCATCATGATGTAGCATCATCAATTGTAAGTGAAACAAATAGGCAGAGCCATCTATATCTCCCACCTGACCAAAATGGTACTAAAGCCAACGATTTCTCAATAGCAAAAGGTTTAAGAATTTTGCTTCTGAAAACAAAAGTGTGAATAACAGATGGATGAATGGATAGATCCGTGGACAATTATGTAAAAATATTGAAACTGAAGAATTCCTAATAGCAAAAAGCACATCTCAACCACTAGTCTAATATGTGTATAAAGTTTCATTCAGATCTCTTTATTGATTTCGGAGGTTTGCTCTAAAAACAGAAGGGGTAAATAATGGATGGATGGATGAACAGACAAATGAAAAGAACTGTGAATATCAAATGACACATCTACAATGCTAGTCTAATAAATGTATCAAATTTCACAGCGATATCTTAAAACATTTTGCAATTTTGTCCCAGAAATGAAAATGCATGGATAATGGATGGATCAATCAATCGATGGAAAGAAAAATGGACACAAACATTATCAAGAGGCCAAAGTGAGCCTGATATCACTCAAATGGGTAGTTGACATATGCCAGCTTGTGAATGCAAATTCACATACATATTGAAACTGTAGAGGGTAAAGAAAAGCTTGGAGCACATAGTTGCTACATTGTGTATTAATGTTGGTGTCATTCACCATGTTTCCTAGACCATATATATATATATACCGTATTCATGGCATATTTTCGGACACGGTTTGTTTTCGGACACCATATTTTTTGGGAGAAAATAATATTTAAATGCCTTGTAATTTTCGGACATCGCTTGACTATAGTTTTTTTTCTATAACTTATGTTTTCGGACACAAATCTAAGAATATCTGCTGCGTCATTTTCAAGTAAAATTCTCAGTGTGCTTGCCGGTGGGCGGTTCTTTTTGTGATGTATCGGTATCCTCAGTCATTACTTCGAGGTCGCTTCTGTGGACGGTCTACTGGCCTCTTTGGAGACGATTTTGGCAAGGGAGAGTCCCTCCACAAACTCGGCACTGCCTCCTCGCTTGTTGCATAATGCACGATAAACTTATCCATCAAAATTATTACCAGTACTAACAATATTATGTTTCACAACGACAGTTATCCAGTATATGAACTTAAATAACTTTTGATAGTGGTGGGTATCCTATTTATACTTTATCATGTAATTTTTCCATGAGTGGCTGGTTATGAAAATGTATTGGATAATTATTTATCATTGTTTCTTTTTTTACAAGCTTGATTCGGCTAACAAAAATATGATTGGTTGTCAGTGTAGACATCGTTACACCCGAAACCACTTCAAGCAGGTGTGACAGTTATGATTTTGATTAGAAACCATGACCCCTGCTTTATCTCATTAAACAATACATCAGAGAGTCGGTGTGGATTCGTGAATTCATTGGCATCGTGCAACAAAACAAACCCATTATCCCTGAGGCATTATGTACCACAGATTAAACATAGTTATTGTTCTACAGGTAATAAACCTCTTTGCAGACGATAAACATTGATTGTGGGTGCTAAATTTCCGGTACATCGAGTGCGCTTTTAACGAAATCCAGATGGCTGCCTTTTATTTCCAAACACACCTGTCAAAGAAATCCCACAAGTTATATTATTAAAAATTATCACCCAGACACCTTGAAATCTCCGACACGCATCAAAACAATCTTTGACAAGCCGATTGTTTTGAGTCGGCAAGCTCTGCTCCTTTGAAGCTACCCGCAGCTAGATTAAGATGAAAAAAAAAAAAAAAAATAGAACAGAAGAGAACATGAAATAGATCACCTTTCTTTTAGAATATCAACATATTAATCATGCTGACTCGTATATTGCAACTTGCTTGTTATTTACCCTTCCTACGCGTGCGTACAACACAAACCCCTGAGGAGCCGGAGCCTCTCACTCTTGTTACTTTAAGACTAGCCATCATACATGTATTTCTACTCTCGATACTAAAATGTTTCTGTCAAATTCCTTCAGAACCATAATTCCTAAATCTTTTAATTTACTTTGTTTTCATATCTTAATTACACAGAAATAAAGCTCGTGTGCGTTTGTAAGGTAGATTTTAATGATCACTGATTAGCCGAGGGTTAAACAATGGATTAGGAGATTACTAATATGGCGGTTCTTTTGGAAAATACAATTGTGGTTCTAATACATGTATGGCTGTGTTTTCTGGTGGATGGACATGTATCAGATAGACAAATAATAGGCAAGTAATGCCGGTTTTTCGTTCATTATCCCGTGGTGTTAGAAAAAATACTTGTTTTACTTCATGGCCGCACATCGTCATATGAGCTAACGGTAACCTCGTTATGACCGGGGGGGAAGGGGGAGGGCGCAAAATGTATTTTTCACTGTTTGTTTTCGGACACAAAATTAAAGAATTTAATATGTTTTCGGACGACAAAAAAAGTAATTATTTTTTTCCGTCCGAAAACATGCCGTAAATACGGTACATATATATATATGATCACTTTCTTGGCTTTCTTGGGGTATAAAGGACAAGTCATATCTTCCTGCTCCCAGGACTAGACACTGATTCATAACTTTGAAACTGTTCATAGCCCCATCCTTTAAAGTACATAACACTTATTTAGCATTATAAAGAAGTTAATCTGGCAGTCAGCATGGATTCATCTGTCTGTCCTTGCTCCCCTGGGCTCTGACACTGGAGTCATAACTTGAAAACCATTGAGATCCCCATCCAAGGGAGCTGCGGTAGCTTAATAGTTAAGCTGTCAGAATTGTGACCAAAAGGTTGCAGGTTCAATTCCCACCATCTGATTGGCCAGGATTCTCAATAATATGCATGGATCTTACTTATAATCAAACTCATCTGAGATCTCAAACATACAACCTGATCAAAAGCTGTTCAGAAATGTTCTCTAGTGTGTTCACAAGTTCAACCAATCAGCTGCAAAACCACCTCATTAATAGGAGTAGATGTTGTTCATAAGTGAACCCAACCAAAATCTTGATGATACAAAGCTTACATACCAGGTCTGATCAGAATAGCGTGTTCACAAGCTCTGCCAAAGCACATGCAAGATCACCTCATAAATATGCATGGATGTTACTCATAATCGAACTCAACTGAAAATTTGATGATACATGTTTACACACAAAATCTGATCAAGATCTGATCAGAAATATAGTCTTTAAAGTGTTCACAAGCTCAGCCAGACAGATGCAAAATCATCTCATTAATATGCATTGCTATTGCTAATAATCAAGCTCATATGAGATCTCAATGATATAAGCCTACACACCAAATCTGATCAAAATCTTATTAGAAATATGGTCTATAGAGTGTTACAAGCTCAGCCAATCAGATGCAAAATCATCTCATTAATATGCTGAGATGTCGTTCAAATCAAAGTCACCCAAGGTCTTGATGACATAAGCTTGCATACCAAATCTGATCACAAATCTGGCCTCTACAGAACTCACAATCTCAGCCAATCAGATGCAAGATCACCTCAATAATATCCATAATTGTCACGTGTAATCAAACTCATCTGAAGTCTTGATGATATAAGCTTACATATCAAATCTGATCGAAATAAAAAATTAAACCTCTAGAGTGTTCACAAACAACTGTTAATGGACAGACAGATGAAAGGCAATAATTTAAGCTCACCTGGCCTTTACCTAAGTGAGCTAAAAATAGTGAAGCTGAAAAATTGAGAATAGCAAAAGGCACATCCAGACCACAAGTCTAATATGTATACCAAGTTTCACAGACTAGGTTGGTGCTAGAATTTCTTAATAAGTAGTTGAAAATTTCTGCCCCAAAAATTACTGTTATAATGGATCATCTAGTGTTCCAGAAAAGGACTGCACTATTAAACTATAGTCATTACCCATTATATCCTAGTATTTCTTTCATAGTTCGTCCTCTTTTTTGAATTTTTTCTTTCAAACTAATAAAAGTTTGATTCATTGCCAAATAATGCCATTCTTTTATTTGTTAAGAAATTAAGGTCATTACATCATTCTATACAACCTCGAAAATATGTTACACTACCGACACGAGCAACTTCAAGGCAAAAATCTAATGATAACTGCAAAAGTCCCAAAATTTTAAACCACCAAATATGTTTTGCATTGAAATGAGTTGCCACTTGAAAATTCTGATTGTCATTTTAATGGTTTTGAAGTTCTGCTCTGGAAATGAAAGTGTGATGGAGACATTTTAAATGGTTTTGGAGTTTTGCTTGGAAACTAAAGTGTGGATAATGCATGGATGGATGGACAGATAAATGGAGAAAAAAATTATAAATTTTGAAACTGAAGAATTGTAAATAGCAAAAAGTATATTTAGTTGACATACTGGGGCCAAAAAAGTAACTGACCACTAACAGGGTGGCAATTCATATTTTGACCTACTAGTCCAACAAGGATGATGTTGGGAAAATGGTATCAAATTTCAAATTGGTTTTTTTTTGCTATGTAAAATTGGGCTACTTAGCCGAAATTTCACTTGCCCAACAATTTTTAGTTGTCTGCACTCACTGGTCTAGGACATTATCATCCCCTGCCACAACAGAACAGAAATGTGGGTTGAGAATGTTACTGAATTGTGTGCTGAAATACAGTTAAAGGTCTTGCTACTTATTACAGACACCTAGTGACAGTTGAACATTAATTACTTACTACCTATAGACAGTTTTACCACTAATTAAATGTCCCCCAAATCTCAAGATTTGTTCATATCATTCCAAATTAATTTCCACTGTATCATGGTCTCCCAAAGAGAGCAGAAAAGTTTGTTTTATTGCATATTTAAATACTGTACCTGGTTGTCTATCTCTGGATAAATGCCATATGTCTGTGTGGTTCTGGGCTACCCCCGTTTGGGAATCCAGAAATGGTAATCGGAACTTCCTTTCTAGTCCAAGGCGAGTGTTAAAGCTGGCAGCATGTTCAGTCGCCTCCAAGAAAAACTTTTCACCACCAGTACTGGAACGAGTTATACAAATTGCGGATGAACAAGACACAAGTTGTATTAATCTGAAAAACTAAGTTTTGGAGTAAAGTATGTTTCTTCAATTATGCTTTTTTTCAATCATAATACATTAGAAGTACATCCACTACCTCAAAAAATACTGCCCTCTCATGCTTAAATAGATATTCACCATGTCTTCTGCCTTCTTTCTGCAATGAAAAAACAAAAAGGTTGTCTGTATGCTATAATAAATTGGTACCAAATCAAATCAATCATATGGTACCATGGGACAAAATGTGCATGCTCTTCCAGGAATGTAACTGTGGGGGGAAGGTGTGCACATATTATGAATAATAAATGGATGCAATCTGGAGAAATAAATGTTCCCCCTTATATCCAGTGAAGGAGAGTAACTCGTGTCATTGTGAAGCTGCTGAGTGACCTGGGAGAATGCTGTAGCCTGTTTCGCTCTTGATATTGGTCCCACTTTTATTGAATTGAGTGCTTTGGGATGAAAGGTCAATGAGGTAAAGACTAGAGAAAGTTGTCACTGACCTCCATCTCACAGGTTGAATGATGTAGGCTTGGGAACAGTTGTGCTTGAATGCTTTGCTGATGGTGACTGCCTTAACCTGAAGAGCTGATATGCATAAGAAATTAATTTGGTCTTCGTTTAGTTCCTTGTAGGCTGAGCAGGAAACCCAACGGATCAAGGACAACAGAGACTGAGCAGAAATATCATCCCTTCCTTGTCTGAGTATGACTAACAAATGAGATTTCCTCTTCTGATTGACTCAGTCCACTTCAGATACCACCTCAATGCACTGATGGGGTCCTGTACACACCCTTGGGAATAAGGATCCAAAGATGAAAGCAGTTTCAAGACAAAAGACTAATTTCCCACAAGTGGGAGCCTGTTCTTAGCAATGAAACCTGGGGGCTGTTGTGAAAAACTGTGGCGGAACTGCACATGGTGCAGTTTGACTGACAAGGCATGGATCTCAATGATTCTACATATTGTAGCTAAAGTTACTAGGAAGCAGGTCTTGCACAAAAAGTGGGTGAGAGAGGCTCAAGGCAGGACTTCAAAGGGTGCCATGTTCAGCCATGTCAGAACCAATGATAGATTCCATTTTGGGCAAAGGGCCAAGGCAAGCTGAAATTGAAGGTCAAAGGAGTCTTCTTCTGGCATATGCCTTTGATGTCATGACATGATGGCAAAAAGTATCTTAAATCATGGAATAGTACTCCTTGATTGTGACTGACCTAACAACTTCTCCTCAAAAAGCAAATGGAGGAAGTTAGTTATTTGTAGTACCAAGGCTTTTAAGGGAGATATGTGTCTCTGATGGGACCACTGGGAAAAAACTCCCCAGTTCCCTGGTAAGTTTTTAAAGTGGTGGGCCTTCTTCTCTAAGCAATTTTGTCCACCACTTGTTCAGAGAACTGTTTCTCTCTGAGGGCTTGTTTGATATGAACCAGGCATGCAGATTCAACATCTCTGGGTTCAGATATGAAACCTGTATGTGGTTGTTTCGGCAGACCAAGAGAATGCAGAATCTTCCTCAAAATCTCTGCTGCTAGATTCAGGAAGTCGCTGATCTGTGATTTTTTCCCACTTGAGGGACACAATCGGGATTAGTCATCACTCAGATTCCCCCACTTTCTGCAAACTTTGGAAATCAGAGGGGTGAAGGGCAAGGTGTGTGCATTGAGACTGTTTCAGCTCAGGGAAAGGGTGTCAACTGCCCAGGTTTTCATATCCGGTATTTGGAAGATTGGCATTCCACCTCATCAAAAAAGGATCCATAAGAGGTTGACCCCAGGGGCCACATATTCGAATGAAGATTGAGGAGTGAATGGACAATTCTGTGTGGATCAGCCAATTCACTGAGACAGCAAGTCAGCTAGGTCAACGAGTCTGCCTGGGATGTTGCAGGCTTAAATATAGATTTGCTGATGACATCAACTGAGAAAATTCCAAAACTAGAAGGCAGAGGTCTATGGACTTAGATCCCCCCTTGCCTTCTGATGTAACTGACAACAGTAGAGTTGTCAGAGAAATGAGAATGATCTTTCCAAATAAAGTCTCCTGCCATGACTAAAAGGCCTTCATCTCCAGGAAAATGAAGTTCAGGGAGCTCTCATGAAGGGGGCAAAACCCCACTCACTTCTTGAAGGACATGAGGTGGACACCCAGCCAGTGGTGGTGCTGGCATCTGTGCTGATTGTGATTTCTGGCAGTTGATCCTGCAGCAGGATACCTGCTGCAAGCTAAGAGAGGTCGTCTCATTGGATCAAACAAGACTTTATATAGCTTGAAACTTTGATAATTTCGTCCAGAGGGCAATGTTTTGGGTGCCACTGAGAAAGGAGATTCATTTGCAGGGGTCTCATGAACAAGCAGCCCAAAATAACATGTTCCATGGCTGCACTGAGAAGAAACAAGAGGCAAAGATATCCCCGGGTTGAGATTAGAGTCTCAGTGCAGATAAAAGACACTACCAAGACGATTTTCAGGGCACATTCTTAATAAAGACTAATTCAGTTCAAGGAAGTTTTGAACTCCATGCCCAGGTGAATAAAATGCTGGGACGGAATGAAATCAGATTTGTCATTGTTGACAAGTTATCTAAGGTGAAAAGTGAAACAAGGCATTTCATGCCTAGATATCAAAGATTGCTTACCTGATGTTTTTGAAAAATATAGTCCTGGTAATTCAATGTCACTGACATGGAGAGGGTTCTGAAAATTGACATAACTCTGTCCATGATTCTTATGAAACCCTAAGTAACTGAGATTCAGACCAAATGGGAGTGCCCTGAACTCATACACTGAATGCCTGCATGTGAACCTCAGGAATTTCCCGGAAGACCTGTTAATGGGAATATGAAGGTACCATATATACTCGCGTATAAACCGATACCAACTGCAAACTGCCGAGACCCAGGTCTGCCGGCGCATAATGTGCCGGCAGATCTAGGTCTATGCAGTTTGTAAGGACTAATCAGTAGAGCAAACAATGTAGACCCTGATCTGCCGGCGCATTATGCAATGACAGATCAGGATCTATGTTGTTTGCATCTGGATCTGGCTTATATGCGAGTATATACGGTACACATCTTGAAGGCCTAAGCTGACAACAAAATCTTCCTCCTAAATGACAATGAGAACCAATCTTGGTGTTTCCATTCTAAACTTGGGTGACTGAATGTGTTGGTTGAGAGAGCTCAGATCTATGACTGGTCAGAGCTTGCCATTGGCCTTGGAAACTAGAAAAAGTCTGGAGAAAAATCCAAATGAGTTTGTACTGTGAACAGTCTCCACTGCCTTTTTCATTAGATTTTTTTTTAAACAAATAAAGTTACTCTCAAAAATAAGAGAACTAGAATTAATGAGATATTAACATTAAAGACTTCAAAAACTAGGGAATTAGAGATTCATTAATGTCCACTTGAATAGTTAATACTGTAAAAGTAATAAAGCAACTAAAGCAAAACTGCTTAAAAATGGCTAATTGAATGACTAGATTTATAGTAGTACTGGCTTTGAATGAGTCAAACAAGTTCTTACAGCATAAACTAAATAACTATTGGTATGAACAAAAGTTTAAACTACTTAAATAGTAATTACTAAATAATGCACATTTAAAACTAGGTTACATAGTCCTTTAGGTATGCATGGATCACTCTTCCCCAAGATGTTGTAGATTGATGTTGGGTTGGTCACTCGATGCAATATATTTTTAAGTTCCCCCCACTTGGGTGAATTATCTGAGGTTTGCTTTTAATTGTCAGTTTCTCCAAATTCTGATGTTGAACGAGCATCACCATCAACAAATTTCTCTTTGGTCTTAATTAAAATGAAATCTGTTTCTCCAGTAAGAGTGTCCATCTGATTCCAAAATGAATGAACGTGGCATGTAATGTTTTTTCATTAACACGATCTGGTTTCCATGAATCTCCAATCCCCACTTGAACAGGTGGTAAATCTTATGTATGCCTGTCAAAATAATATTTTGTATCTGCACATTTCATTCCCAAATGACCTTTAACATTTCTGATGAGCTTTGGCCTCAAGATAATTTCTGATACTGGTATTTGAGATTTTGTTCTCCTGTCCAATTTTCTCTGCATGAGAGATCAGAGATTTGGGTCTCACTGTGAATTTCTGAAGTCCAAGAGTGCTAGATATGAATTGCACCATCTAATGTTGCTTTCTTAAGCAAACATTTCAATCTGCACAGTCATTTCTGCCATACCATTGGACTGTGGGTATGTAAAACTTGCAGTTTTGAGTACAAAGCCATATTCCTTAGCTAATACATGAAACTCAGTGTAAGCAAATTGTGAACCACTGTCAGTCATTAACACACATGGTATTCCATGTTGTGCAAACTGTGATTTGCAATGTGTGATAACTGTCCCATTTTTCATGTTTGGCAATTTGATATCACGAGGCACCAGTACTCAGAGTATATATCGATGCATCAATACTCTTGCCATATCGATACACATATCGATACAAGAGGTGAAGAATCAATACAAAACGATATTTACCCTATATAAGTTACTTTAATCTTCAGAATTCATGAATAATTATTAGTCGTTTGCCTTCTTATTCTTTAAACTGAGAATCGATAATGTAGCGTATCATAGACTGTGTATTGTGAATTGTGTCGATACGTGGCACAGGTGTATCGTTTCACCCCTAGTGCAAGGTACAAAGGGCTTTTTATATTAGCCTTATGTAGTTTATGGTTTGTTTCTTCCAGAGTGGTTTTAGTGATAATTAGTGGAATTTTTTTTTACAACCAAATACAATAGCTAGCATCTCCTTCTCAATCTGAGCATGCTTCATGTTTCTGTCAGTGCTTTGGAGCCATAACTCACACATTGGTCATCCTGCAGAAGCACAGCACCTAATCCTGTTGATGATTCATCTACCAATAATGTCACTGGTTTCTTCACATTGTTGAATTTTAAAGCTGGTGCTGATGATGCTAGCTCTTTCAAATGATCATAACATTTCTTGTCAGTCTGATCCCAGTGCCACACAATGTCCTTCTCTAGAGCTACCTCAGGAGTGCCCTTCCACAGAACTATTTCATTTGAAAGAGATGTCACTGGCTTACCTTTTATTATATCATCTTTAACAGTCTCCTTACCATCACTAAAACATTTCATCCATCTACTGATTCCAGACTTAGCAAGTGCTTTTAGTTCATAAACAGCAGCAAAGTCAGCTTCTATCTGTGTAAAGGAGTTTCCTAATTTTGAGTACATTTTTTTATAATCACTCTTTGTTCGAAAATGGATTCATCTGCCATTCTGCCACTATGTCTACATATATGACATATAAAAGGATGATGTAGCTAAGCCTGTGACATCATCTACATAAAAATGACATCATGATCTAGATTGGGACGTTTTCAATTAATGACAGGCACATTTTTATGACATTGTGTTGCTTTATTTAGAAGACATTGCATTTGTTCGAGAACTTTTCTATCAACCCTTGTAAGAGTGTACTGACCAGTCATGAACAGAAGTAGTAAATGATGATGGAGGGATTTGATGCCAATCCCTCTATCCCAAGGGGACACCATTGTGATCTGATTCCCATCACAGCAAACTGATGACTTTATAACACTTTTGTGGATAAAACAAGCCAAAAGACATGAGCATCTTTGTTTGCTTGGGAGGGTTGGATTTGCAAGGCAGTGGACATACTTTGAACATATTATGATCGGGTAACATACAAGTAAAAGAAAAAATGCATCAAATATGAACAGCACAGACCCAGATCAGTTGTATTGCATACATGTGATTCTACCGGCGGTAGGCCAAAAATACTGTTTTAAAGGCTGTCTACCGCACATACCGTTTAGTAGTCGAAATCTACCACTTTTGAAAATTTCAAGGAAAAATTTTTAAAATTAAAAAACCCCGGTATTTTTATGCGTTCTATCGATGCATTAGATAAACCAGCCAGAACCAGTCTACTGGGAATCGGAAATGTTCCACCTGTGCTACAACCGGTGCGATTATGCATGGTTGAGTAGTCGGATTACAATTGTTAAAGAACAGCTAGCATGTGTACACAACAAGCGGCTAATTGATTACCTTATTGTTTTAATTTGGAGAGTTTAAGGCCAAATGCAGGATGTTGTTTGAGGTGTTATAAGTAATAAAAGGATCAAAGGTAATCCATGATGACTGCGAGTCTTTGATTACAACTCGGCCGACCTGTCGTGGAAGGAAGATAAAATAGAGAGACCGACCAAAAATGATCTCAGCAGAAACACTTTAGTAAGTATTTTGATTTGTTGTATTTTAATTGTTCTTGTATTGTTCACAATGATTTAAGATGAATATTTAAGGGCAGCTTGTATATTTTTTTTCTTCAATTAATGTCAAAATTCCGAAATGTCCGCTTTCTCCTAATGCTAAGAAGCCACCAGCTAAGAAATACTACAATAAGTTTAACAATGCTTGGATACCAGAATTTAAGTGTGTGCAGGCAAGTAGCAAAGGTCCTGAGTTTGCATTGTGTTTCATGCAAAGTGGATTTTAAGATAGTATATGGAGGAAGAAATAATAAAAACGTATTACTTAATATTTAATTTTAAAGTTGGGATAAATTATTAAAATCATGTGTTTTTAAACTGTTTATTTCAAGTCTAAATCTAATTTGTTTAAAATTAATTACAGTGGTGAAACTTGCCAACAGATTTTTGGACCTAAGCCTAGAAGAGAAACAAGCCCTTGAGGATGAGGCTCAGGAATACATATTAAGTCCAAGCCAGGAACTTCCTCCTCTGGGTGAAATGAGCTTGGAGCAGTATTGGAGATCAGTCAGCAGCCTCAGAAACCCAGCAACAGAAAATCTTAAGTTAGAACTACTTTCCAGACTGAGTATAGTTGTCCTATCATTGCCACATTCCAATGCTGACACAGAGAGGACATTCTCCATTCTTGGAAAATCCAGAGTGATTCAAGGGGAAATCTGGACCAGAAAACTATTGAGAGTGCTAAGTGTGAAGGTTGACAATCACAGTGAATGTCACCAGTGGTCACCAGACAGTGATCTTGTGAAGGAAACTAAAAATGCCTGTGGATTTTATACAAAATCTTTGCAGTGAACTGTGAGATGTACAACTCTTCCTTTATCATTTAATTGACAATATACTGGCTCATATTAACTAATTATTATTGTAACATTTTCCATCAGATTCTGAATCGGATTCATGTTCAAAATTTGTGTTTTATTAGAATATGAAGAGAATACATATTATGTGAAAAAACACGCTTGTTTTGTTTTCAATCCCCTTAAAACATGTAAAATTTATGCCGATAAAAAATCTACCTTTATAGAAGCCAATCTACTGATCAAAATTTGTAAATCTACTGGTTTGAAATCCTGGTTCTGTCACATGTATGGTATTGCAACATGATGCACCGGAAGAACAGAGTCAACACTATTTGAGTGAAGTTATAAGCAGAATGAATAGCACAGAGTATAGTACTCATCAAGATGCATCCCCATACCAGTTTCATGGCCCCAGGTATAACTACATATACAGGCTGCAAAAAAACTGAGCTAAACACAAAAAGTTAAACGAGAGTACAGAACTAATGTACATGCATGTATAAAGTTAGCCCCTTTATCTCCCTCTGCATGGGGTGACTGTTATGAAACCCACTCCAAACTGTTACTTAGGTCATAGGAAGAAATAATGATGCTGTGGGGATGTACATATATATGTGCTTTCATATGTATGGACGCCAATGCAGACGCCATGTGTAGTACAATAGCTTCCCTCTACTTCATTGATTTGAGCTAATGTAGCATCGCGAACTGAACACTCCCTTTCATTCTCTCTCTGAATCCTTTGAACTTGTCTGTGGGCAAGCACTTTGCAATCTTGAGCTTGCTTGAGCCAAATCTGAGCTTGTCCTAGGCATCAGGATTGTGAATTTACCCAGCCCTGCAGCTATAAATGATGAGTTATGAATTTGATCAAGATACCTCTAAAATGTATACTTTTAAAAAAAATGAAATCAAATTATATCCAAACTTTCTAAAAACATTCAAAACTTCAAGTCACTTTCAACAACTGTCATCTTGTTTCAGTGGATTAAACAATGACATGGGTACAGACAATTACTGCTTTCAAACAAGAGCTTACAAATATGGTATCATCCTGTGCATCAGGAAAGTCATCAAATGTTTAAAAGAAATTAGGAAATTATCCCTTTCAAAAGCACCAAAAAGAAAAACATTTGTAAATACTGAATTTTCTTTATATTTTCTATATATTTTACATTTAATAAAATTGCTTTGTCACAAGCATCTCAATTTCCTTTAAGTAACTTCAAATCTTCAAAGCAAAAGGTGCTGCTTTATAATAAAATAAAACAAAAGCTGCCTTCATGCAAACATGGCTTGATCATTTTCTCAGCCAATCATTACATGATCAACCAAATGGCAGCTGGAAATCAATCAGTTCTTCAAACAACAATAAACTCTATCCCCAGTATTTTGTGTATGTATGTATAGTGTTTCATCAGTTTGTATGAGTTTATTAGAAAGGAATAGGATATTCAGATTTTAATGAATCTAGAAGAGAAATTTATAGAAGTTTGAAATTTATATACCGGTAGATGCTGTTTAGTGACCTTGACATATAACCACATGCACACTGAAATGAAATTGTGCAGTATATTTCTTTCCATTATTCCAAGATTAATATTTTGCACTGAATTCAGAAATATGACCACTGCTGGAATGATTGAAAATTAAGCTCCTTTGTGCACATTTCTGAGGTCAGTTGATGATTGGACATGTACTTAAACAACCAATGCTATTCAGTTGCAGATTTTCAGATACATGCATTTACCAATGCATGGTTCTCTGCAGAAAATTAAATATATGTAATTTCTCGTGTAATATACATCAATTTCAGTCGGTAACCACATCTATGAAGCCTGGAAGTTTTGCACCCAACCCCATGACCTACCTCTTCTGCTATAGCCTATAGGATACACAAGCAACACTTTCTAGTGATAACTTAATTGTCTCTGCATATGTTACTTCTTACACTGGCACTCTCTGGACCCTGACCATCATGCTATAGCAGGATTCCCTTGTATTATTCAAGAAGGGCAAGTGAGCACTAATTACAGGTAACCAGTGAAGTATGGAAAATAGAAATAATATTGTTCCCTATTCATGTGTCACATGCTTCACATTGTACATGGAGTTTTTAGCTTTATATACTGATATGAAGTTGATCTTCTTGATGGTTAGTTATCGGGCTACTAGTGGACCCCCAGTAGGGAGCTAAATATTAATTTTTAACTAGTGTCTTTAACAGGATGTACATAATAACCATGCGATATGTTCTCGTTCAAGGTTCTGACAGGCAAATTAGATCAACAGGGCAGTTTGTTTTGTTTTTTATTGTTTATTGACAAGCATAATAGGCATTTCACTTGGAATACTGAGAGTCCCAATTTAGGGTCCCTGGGTGTGAGACTATCCAATTTTTAGAGCAACAACACTGTACATCAACAATTTCTGATAACCTTTTTTGGGAAGCAAGGAGATTCTCTAAAGGATCTACAAAGTGTCATTATACTGAGCCCCAGGCCACCGTTATTTTTTGCCACCATTTTTGTTTCCCCTCTGAAAGGATATTACAGGCTTTTTACTGCACAGGGTGTTCTCCACCATCTGCTCAGTGGAAAGCCATTTAAATATAAATCTTTTATCTTACTATACTAATGGGAAGTCTTAAAAATTCAAGCGCATGCTTCCACCAGGGTATAAACCACAGTAGTCTGATAAATCATCCCCCCAAATCTGTGTTGATACTGATGGACAATTTGTTAGTCTGATGTCACCTGTTTATTAAAATGTGCAATTTTGCTGCACACAAATCTTTCCAGAATACACCCACACAGTTTAGACACTTACCAGTACTTACTAACAGCCATATGTAGCCCAAAATTCAAAATCGCCACAGGACATAAGGCTGCGTTATTGCACATGGATTTACAAGTCGTCAGACATAGGATTTGACCTGGAAATATTCTGTACATATTGGCAAAAGGACCCTTCAACCAGCAGTAGCTCAAGAGGTGCGAGAAATACTGGCAAGTGTCTAAAATGTACACTGATATGTTGCAGACAGATTTGTCTGCAAACAATTACTCGATTTTATAAATAGGTGTTATCATCCCCACAAATCGTCCATCAGTATCAACACAGATTTGGGGGGATGATTTACAGGGGCTCATAACGTTGCTTAAAATTTATCTATAAATAATATATACTCTATATAATAACATTTATTATTATATATAGTATACCGGCGTTCCGTAATCTTGTGGTACTAATGAATTGAACTGTTATAAATTATGAAAAAAGACTTGCCTGACTATAATTCTGTTGTTGTTTTATTCTTTAACATCTGTTTCCAATTTGGCACAAATATATTCTTAGAGCGTAAAAGATTAGAGTTCATTTTTCGCTCATTAACACGCCAGGTGACAGCCGTCATTTTTAAAGGGAGGTTACCATAATGTCGCAGTAAATGAGTATTTGTCTCCAAGGTGGCTCGGAAGGGTAATAGCACGAATGAAAGGTCAAAAAAAAAGTATCCACAATACTCAAGTCATTGACATGATATATTAATATTTAGGGTGGGTGGAGGGCAGTCAGTTCATTATAACTTCGAATGTTGAATGTTTCATGTTTCTAAAGTCAATTCTGATTATACTGTTACACAATTTTACCCTTGTTAGTTTTATGCTTAAATAATAGACAATTTTCATCATTATGCAATATTTTCACTTTATCAGATATGAAAACATATGTACTATACCATAATAATGAAATATTACTATTTTTATTTTAAAAATAAAAGCAACAGAAACTGAAAGTAACATAGTTTTAGTGCTTTAAAGAAGTGTGCAGGATTCAATAGAGTTATGGTCCTTATTTTCTACCATACTTTTGTTCAACTGACCGAGCGATGCGGTAAGCTGTATGTGTGATTCTGATACGTTAGTAACATTCATTGACAAGCAGATGACCATTTTCTGTTAACTGAGAAAATTATTTACTGTTTTTGTGTTTGGTAGGGGTGTAGTGGTGAAGGAGGGTATACAGGTGGATTTAATTTTCATTGTTTTTTCAATCCTCTAATTTTTTTCTTCCCAACTTACCACAAAACGAAACATTTCTTTGATATTTGGTGTTCGAACTTCCTTGTTCTACTGTTACTGGGATAAACAACAGAAAAGGTGTCGCACCATTATATTTATTACGGAAATATAATTTACCGCGAGGTTATGGAACCCGCGAGAACATGAGAAACGACTATACATGCATTATGTATATGAACATTGTAAACAACAATACGAGCCCCTGTGGTTTAAACGTTAAGAAGTTTGGTCTCCAATTTTTTTTTTCTTCTTTAAGTCAGGGTTATGATGGAAAGATATATGCACTTTTTTTTCTCTCCATCATGCCATATACACTGCTGAATTAACTATGGTGGCAGATTTACGAAATTCAATTATAAAAGCACGATATGGCCCCTAATAAAAGTAATATTGTGTCCTACAATGTCGGTATAGTCGACTCGCACCCTACCTACACATACATATACCGGCATGGTGTTTCAGTATAAGCTGGTAATAAATAAATTAAAACACAAAAACATGCAAAAAAAACTAATAAAAACACTCGACAATCGCCCGCCCCCCCCCCCGAAAAATGTCAATTATTCAATATTTACGAAATGATTAAGAAAATGTTTCGTAGAAGATAAAAATAATAATTCAGCGTTCGATGCCCAATATAATCCTTATGCTAGACTCTTATTAAACAATCTATTTTAAACACGGGCAAAATGTATACCATCTTAGAAGCACGTCCTGCCTAAAACCTATGGCCGCCATCTTCGGCTTTGTTTCTCGAAGATATATGAGTGATTCCCCCTTGGCACGCATGCAATATATATGCAGAAGAAAGTCTAGCTTACATTTATTTAGATCTTTTGTGTTTATTGCTACCTCGAAACAAAAACATAAAACTTAAAACACCTACAACACAATTATTATCATTATAAAATTATTATTGTTATTATTATTATTATTATTATTATTATTATTATTACAGTTGTTGTTGATGAGAAATAACAAGTTGTTCATAATTAGACCAATGCTCCACTTACAGTCATGGTAAAATTTCACAAACTTTTGGACAGTCTCATAGTCTCAATCTAATTGCATGTAATTTTTCACATAAAAATTAACTTTTTCATTAAAAAAATTAACTTTTTGTACCAACATTTTCCCTGCTTGTGTTTTCTGATTTTTACATTCAATTAATTCACTTGTGATACACAAATTTAAGTAAAATGCCTCCTGACTTCAATTACTCTGCAAGTGTTTTCAATATAATCTGCATCTTGATTAATGTGTAAGGAATCGGTATATCATTTCAGTCATTTTTATAATTATGTGTAATTATGTGTAATATTATGTGTCTGTAACCTTTTCAGGTCTGGTAAAAGTAAATCGAAATAGCAATTTGGTGGAATTTCAGATAAAAGCACAATAATGGAATAACTCTGCTAAAGAAAATCTCACAGAAATCTCACAGAAATACTAAAATCTCACAGAATAATATTTTGCCAGAACTCAAAACCTATTGCTTCAAAAATAATGCACATTTCTAAATATCATGATCAACAATGCACATAATCAAAGTCACATTTAAAATTGAATATAATCTTATTTAAATCTGGTCACATATATTAATTGTCTAAAATTTTGTAAAAATACTTCTTAGAAAAAAGTGACTATTTTGACCATGAGCATCATGATGCAGACTCTTATAAACTCCATTTTACTTCCATTGCCATGACTCCACTTTTAATTATGTTTTGTGTCTGTGTATGTGTGTGTGTTTGTATGTGTGTATTTCACTGCACACAATTTATTCATGTGCTCACTACAAGTAACTGTTTGCTAAAGGATAAGACATTATTGTCAACTATGTTTTGGGCATGGAATTGAGCATGAAATTGTGCATACTTTGTACAAAGTATGTTGCAAACAAGAGTCCCTCAAAGAGACTAACAGTCTACAAGTTAAAAAAAATTCCTAGGAATCTACAATTAGTCCATATCTTCTGTCATTTTATTCTTTTTAATTGCTGAGTATTTAAACCATATATGGTATTCTTTAGAAGCTCCAACATACCCAGTCTGGTAGAAAAAATATTTTCTTACATGTTCATTGAGTGAACATGTTTATACGATACCTCTAAGTACTGAACACAATTCTTGGTCACGACCTTTTGAGCTTGAACCTAATAACATGCACAGCAGATCACTGAACTTAATTGTCTCAGTATCAAGATATACCAACATGCTAAGTTTAGTTAATTCTATAAATATCATTTTTTTAAAACTAGCATAATTCAGTGTATTCTGCTGATATATCCACAGACTGAGTTTGATAAATTTTCCATTAATACTTATTTGTGTTATCATGCTTACAGGCTGGTACAGCTAAAGTCAAAACCTTTGACCTTCATATCAATGTCAGAGTGCTCAGACTATCAACTTGTTTATTGAAATGCAACTTATAAATAGAAATTCTGGTCAAATTTCACTTGTATATGCACACATCAATGTGTTCACAAGCTCAGTGAACTACAAACATCCAAGCAATGACCTTTGACTTGCCTCCAAGGTCAATTATGTCTGGTATTCAAAACTCCTTCACAAAAGTGCAGATAATTGTTGGTGGTCAGATGAATGCACAAATTTCATTCAAAGCCAAATTACATATTGCAAGAAATGTTTTAGTGAAAACCCCATCTCAGTGCCAGATAATGCAGCATTCATGCATTGAAGGAGTGGCAAAACAAGATTTCTAGATGGCTACTGTGGTGCCATGTTGGAGGTCTGATGTGCACTATACTATTTTCATTCAGAATCCTTTAAGTACTGCTACAGTGTTTTTGTGAAAATCTAATGACGATATGACTATCCACTCAGGAGAAGAAGTCATATACTGATTTTCAGGATGACTGTCAAGGCAGCCATTTTGGAGGTTGGATCAGCATCATTTTAATATAGGAACAACTATACATTGCAAGAAAGAAGATTTTACACATTTTTTTTAAAAACCATGTCAGTTATAATGACCATCTGTGCAGAAGTTAACTGCGATATTATTAGATTTTGGGAGGTTACATTGAATTCATTTTCATTACTCCCATACAGAATAATCTACCCACTTTGTATGTGCAACACATGAGAAACCCATAAGAAGCATTAGTGAGAATAATATACAAATAAGTCTTGGCTCATATACAAATACTCTCAAAAATCTCACATGGGAAAGGCTTGCTAATGTGTGGAAAGTTTCTGAAACTAAAAGTTCACATGAGATCTCATTAGATTTTCATAACTGTAAACTTTTGGATGTACCTGAGCCAGAAAATTCTAAGTCTGAAAACCTCACAATTGACAATCATGTGCTAGGCATGCTCATTATGAACTTCCTGCAACATTTCTTGTTGGATGCAGTTTTGGAGGGAAGTTGAAACATTGTGGGTTTGTGTTTTTTATTTGAAAATCTGTAATAATATTCTGGAACAAATAATCTGCCAATTGATGTATATGTAAGTGATCTTTATTTGCTATATTCCTTTAATAAATTTTGCATATTCTAAGTGGACATCACTAAGTAATCATTGTTAATGATAAAGCAGTCGCTGGATTTAGGGACTGCATTGAATTGTCTGGGATTTTCTTTATAATCAGGATATTTTTTTCTCTTACCTTAAGATAATTAATTTTTTTAAACTAATATAATGGATATAATTAGTTCTTATTTTCTACAAATCAAAGCAAGAATATTTTTTTCAAGGTATTTGGGGGTCATAATTTTTTTTTATCAAACTAAACCAGCCCCCCTCCTCCCCTCCCCGGTAAAACAAAATGGTCCATCCTTTACAGCTAGCTGTGGAACTTGAATTTGAAAATATAGCCTAGTGAGTTTGATTCTATACCATCTACTGCAGTTGTACGAAATATTTTTCTATACTCATTCCCTTGATTTAATTGAGACCAACTCTGACAGATTATACATTATTCTATACATTTTTTTGTTGTTGTAGTATCAGACCTTTGTGTGCAAAATTGACATTATTATATGTTGGCAATCCACTGATAACTGGTATATGGACAGTGTGCTTATTTGCACTACCTTTCATGATGACCTTTGAGATCTTTTAATTTTAGCTTAAGCTTTATGATAGAATCCTTATTTTGATTCTTTTTGGAAAAATGCATGTACTATATATATAATTCCCTTCATTGCTATTAAATGGCAAGTTTTATAATAGGAAACTATCTTCTTTTTCTCAATCAAGATTATCAAAAAATGTAGTAAATCCAAATCAAACGTAGTAGTCTTTCTTTTTGCTCATGTGAACATATTTCTCACATGAGCAAACTTGCTCTGGTAAAAGAACTCTTACTCATGTGAGGAAACCCTTGTTCACATGAGCAAAATCTTGCTCATATTAGCAATTCCCTGCTTGTGATTTTCAGATTTTATTAGATTCTATAGCTCATGTGAGTTCTACTTAATCTGCATTTTAAAATGCATGAGACTAACACAAGTTAGATCTCACATGAGAATCTTGTCTGCAAAAGACAGTCAATTTTGCTGTGGGAGTCTAATCAACTACACATAGTGTTTACGACTCTAGGTCTTAAAAATATGAAATAGAAAGAAAGTGAAACCAACAATATAAGAAGTACCAACAAGCAATTTATCTCCCTACAATACAAAGTGAAATTCAAGACTGAGATACTTGCAATATTGTGAACCAAATTCCAAATAATCCTAAATGTCCTAATCACAAGTCCAAGAATATAGAATGTTCTGAATGAGTTCCAATAGTCTTGAATGCCTTGATATAACACAATGATACAATCCAGAGTGTCTTTGAATGAGTTCACAAAAGTCCAAAGTAATGTATTAATTCAAAAGTCAATGAGCACTTTGGCAATTCCAAAGAATATATATTAAATAAATAATTCCTCTCAAATTATATCTAATTTCAATGGCACAATGTATAATCTGATCACAAATGGATTCCCACAGATTGATCTAACACAGGAATGAATTATTTGTTTACCAAATCCATATTTATACACATTTTCACTTGACCAATATCAACAGGAAGTGAAGCAATAAAATGGAGAGAAAAAAACCAGTCTAACTGTAAATAAGAATAACCTTGAACCCAAATGCTTGTAAACATGCTGTTTACAAGTGACCAGAGTCTAAAGTGCAATTCATCTTCATGGACAAACACATGTGTTAGATTAAATATACATAACACCTCCCCTCATAAAGAAAAATATACAATAAAGCTTTCTTTTACATATTTGTCAAATATGCATGTGATACTATAATAATCAAAATTACATAGGAAGATGTCTTATGAATGACACTCAGCTGAATTACACAAAATATAAACAAAATAAAGCGATATGGTACTTCTACACACATGAGTGTGCATCTGCAATCACATTATCTTTTCCCCTGATGTGTCTAATGTCAATGTTGTATTCTTGCAGCATTAAACTCCACTTCAACAATCTTTGATTTTTATTTTTCATTTTGTTAATGAAAGTAAGGGGATTGTGATCACTGAATATAACAATCAGAGAAAGAGCTGAACTGACATACACTTCAAAATGTTGCAGATCCAATATTGAAGCTAAACATTCTTTCTCAATTGTGGAATAATTTTTCTGGTGCTTGTTTATTTTTTTTTTTTAGAAAAATAGCACACCGGATGATATACACCATTTTTTATCTTCTTGAATCAATACTCCACCAACCCCGACATCACTTGCATCAATAGACATTTTAAATAATTGGCTGAAATTTGGTGCTGAATGTGGTTCACTCTCAAGTATGGCCTTTAAAATTTGTCAAAAGATTCCCGACATTTGTCAGACCAATAAAACTTTGATTTCTTACTCAACAAATTGGTGAGAGGTTCAGCAATTATGGAAAAATCTAAGCAATATTTCCTATAATATCCCAAGAATCGCATCATTTGCATTTTAATACCAGGCACCGGGAATTCAGAGCCTTGATCTTCTACAGGTTTAACTTGACCTTGTCCCACAATATGTCCTAAAAATGTGACACAAGCATGGCAAAACTCACTTTTGCATAAATTAACCGTCAGATTTGTATCACTGACTCGATCACAGAATTTCCGAATTGTTTCCAAGTGATCTTCCCAAGTGTCATTGCAGCTAATGATGTCATCGATCATTGCATCACAATCATCTAGATCAGATGTTAACATGTTCATAAGACGTTGGAATGTTGCCAGAGAACTTTTCATTCCAAAAGGCATCACTTTATACTGATAAAACCCATCTGAAGTTACAAATGCTGCAATTTCTTTTGCTCTTTCCATGAGTGGAATTTGCCAGAATTCTTTTAAAAGGTCAAACTTAGTGACATATTTCGCATTTCCAAATTTGTTGATGCAATCATCTATTCTTGGCATTGGAAATGAATCCGTTTTGGTGACACTGTTGACTTTTCTACAATCAGTACACATGCGGAATGTATCTGGTTTAGGCACAAGAATACACGGTGATCTCCAGTTACTTTTACTTGGTTTTATAAAATCATTCTCCAGTAAATATTGAATTTCTTTTTTCAAATATTCCTGCTTGTGATGATTCATCCTATAAGGATGCTGCTTCACAGGTGTAGAATATACAATATCACTGTCATGATAGATTTTATTTGTTCATGTTGGAACATCAGGAAACAAGTGCTCATACTCATCTAATAGCTGTTTTAGTTCTTTTCTTTCCTGTTATAGTTGATGTGAAAGTTTCTAGTCCAGATTGTTAATATTTCTAAATTCTGATGTTTGGTTAAACCAGAGTCACCACAGTCAGATTCCACTTCATCATTTACATCCTCACTGTGTGTGATAGCTACAACTAAATTGATTGAATAATTAATGGTGCTACCTCTGTCAAAATACTCCTTTAACATATTTATGTGACAAAGTTTTTTCTGTTTCTGCCTCCCAGGAGTGTTAATGATATAATTTAAGTCATTTACTTTCTTTTCAACTGTATAAGAACCATATAATTTAGCCCGAAGAGGATTTTGAGGTATGGGCAAGAGAGCCAGAACTCTATCACCAGACTGAAAACTCCTTTCTGTCATACCTCAATTTCATTTTTGACTGAGTAAAGTGAAGATTAGTTCTTGCTAATTCACAAGCCTTTGACAACTTATATTTGAAATCAGAGACATAGTCAAAAAGATTAATCTTTGAATCTTCGTTTGAAAGAAGTTGCTCTTTCAATAACTTCAAAGGTCCACAGACAGTATGTCCAAAAACCAGTTCAAAAGGACTAAAACTCGATGATTCTTGAACTGATTCCCTAACAGCAATCAACAACAAATGAACACCCTCATCCAAATCCTTTCCTGTATCAAAGCAATATGGCCGAATCATATTCTTCAAAGTTTAATGAAATCTTTCCAAAGCCCCTTGACTTTCAGGGTGATAGGCAGAAGATTTAAACTGTTGGATGCCTAATTCATGCATAACTTGTTGGAAAATTTCAGACATAAAATTTTACCCTTGATCAGACTGGACAGATTTGGGAAGGCCAACAAGTGTAAAAAAAAAACTTTACCAAAGCTTTAGTTTTAATATTTCTCAAAGGAATTGCCTCTGCACACATTTTGGTCAACAAGTATTGGTTGTGTCTTAGGTAAGGGACCTACACAGTCTACCATTATTCTGCTAAATGGTTCATCAAATGCAGGAATAGGTTGCAGATGAGCCTTAGGTATCTTCTAATTGGGTTTTTCTACCATTTGACAAATGTGACAAGATCTACAGTATTTAGAAACATAACTTTTAAGTTTTGGCCAATAAAAATGATTCAAGATAATGTGATAAGTCCTATTGACTCCTAAATGACCAGCCAAGGGAGTTTCATGGGCTAGACTAAGAATTTCCTGTTTATATCACCTTGGAACGACAATTTGGTAGCTCACTTACCACTTGTTACCAGCGAGTACCTCAGCTGGTCTCCATTTTCTCATAAGGACCTATTTTTTCACAAAGTAACAATCTGTGACTTGTGTGGTTTCATTTTCACTAATTGCCCTCTGAAACAAACAGGAGATCTCAGGATCTTGTTCCAGTTCGACAACAAGTGATTGTCTTTTGTCAACCTGATTAGAATACAGAGAATGAGTAGCAAGAAGAGGATCACTGTGATCAATACATATTTGTTGATCAATAGCAGAAGAAAAGGTGACCTTATCAAAAGACTGACCAATAAATGTGTCAGCTAAAGGATTAATTTCCTGATCAACATCATTCTCAAGAGCTCTTTTTGCCAAAGATCTGACGACTGCACAAGCAGGATACAAATAAGGGATTTCAATCTCGATAGGATCAACTCTTTGATCCAAACAAGGCTTGTCAGTTACAAGTGGATTAACCACAACCTTACCTCCAGCTAGGTCTTTGCCTAGTAATAAATGAATACCTTCTACAGGTAGAGAAGTCACAGCACCAATGGTCACGGGTCCGGAAACTAAGTCTGATGCCAAATTGACACAATAGAGAGGAACATTTACAAAGCCGCACTCTACTCCTTGAATAAGAACAATTTCACTAGAAGAAGACTCCTCAAACAAAGGCAAAGTACCTGATAATAAAACACTCTGAGAAGCTCCAGTGTCCCTTAATATTTTAATAGGGATAGGCTTGGCAGAATCACCAATCAGTGATATAGAACATTCTGACATAAATGGTTCATAAGTCTCCAAAAAGGAATCATACTGGGGTTTGTTTAACCCAAGAAATGTACTGGTTTCAATGCAAGACTGTGACGATGACCTCTTTAAAAAAAATAAGAACATTTGGAATAGCTCTGTCTTTATTCTGTTGCCAATTTTTAAACCTAAAGCAATCAGAAATGACATGCCCTTTCTTTTTTACAGTAGGTGCATGTAGGAAGAGATAAGGATTTCTGATTAGTCTTAACAGATGTTCGATTCCTAACAGTTGTGCTGTTTTGAAATTTGGAAATACTCGTTTCAGATTGAAATGTTTTTTTTTACCAGAAAACGAGCTGAGAGGAAGACTTATTGCCAAATGAAATTTTGTGAGTCAAGGAATAATCATCAGTCATACAAGCAGCATTTTCCAAAGTTTCCACTTTCTGCTCATCAAGATAGGTCTTGACATCACCATGGATGCACCTCTTAAACTCTTCAATTAATACGAGCTGTCTGAGGTTATCGTAATCTTGATCAACCTTCTTGGCTGAGAACCACCTATCAAATAGTTGTTCGTTTTCCATTGCAAATTTGACATGAGTTTGTCCAGTTTCTTTTCTACAATTCCTAAACCTCTGTCAATATGCCTCAGGTACCAACTCATAAGCCTTCAAGATGTACTCCTTAACCACATCATAATCAGTGCTTTGTTGTATTGACAGTGAAATGTAGACTTCACGAGTTTTACCAATAAGCACACTTTATAATAACAAAGTCCAATGCTCTCTTGGCCATTTCAAGTTTTCAGCAATTTTCTCAAAGTTAAGAAAGTATGTATCTACTTCTTTTTTCTGAAAGGGGGTTACTAACCTAATATATTTGGTAACATCAAAACCTGAACTTGTGTAATGGGGGGGGGGGGATGGGAGAGTGCCTTGCTTGCCAGTTCTAATTCTTTTAATCTATATTGCATTTCTCTTTCTTCTTTCTCTCTCTGCATCTGCATTTCCCTCTCCTTCATTTCCTTTTCCTCTTTCTCTCTCTCTCTCTCTGCATCTGCCTCTCCTTCATTTCCTTATCCTCACTCTCTCTCAGCATCTGCATTTCCCTCTCCTCTTTCTCCTTCTCTATCAGCATCTGCATTTCCATAATTTCTCTCTGAAACTGAAGCTTTCTTACTTCCAATTCCATCTGGGGTTTTTTAGCTTCATTTCCTATCCAAACCAGATGCAGACTTCCCAATCAACCCCAAAGCACTGTTATCCAAAATTTACTTTCCCACCAAATACTGAATTAAAATATTCTTTATCTCTTGCTTTGTTAAAGATGCTTTCACTTCAGAAAGATCATAATGTCTTGAAAGCTGAAGCAACTCATCCTTTTTCATAGACTCTAACCCTAGGATTTGAAACAAAATGCTCAACATTAGATGGCATTGTGAATGCTTGCTGCTTTCAGTAAAGATTTCTCAAATGTGTGAAATAAAAATCTTTACCAGGGACAATGAAAATTCCAAAACAAAAATCCATTTAAATTTCAAAGGCAATTGTTTAATATCTCTGAAATATTTTAAAGAAATTCAGATCCTGGACCAGCCCCCAATTTTTGTTATGACTCTAGGTCTTAAAAATATGTAACAGAAAGAAAGTGAAACCAGCAATGTACATAATATCAACAAGCAGTTTGCTTCCCTACAATACAAAGTGAAATTCAAGGGATACTCACAATACTGTGAATCAAATTCCAAATAATCTTAAATGTCCTAATCACAAGTCCAAAAATACAGAATGTTCCAAACGAGTTCCAATAGTCTTGAATGTCCCGATATAACACAATGATACAATCCAGAATGTCCTTGAATGAGTTCACAAAAGTCCAAAGTAATGTATTAATTCAAAAGTCAATGAGCACTTTAGTAATTCCAATGAATATATATTAAATAAATAATTCCTATCAAATTATATCCGATTTCAATGTCACAATGAATCATCTGATCACAAATAGATTCCCACTGACTGATGTAAAACAGGAATGAATTATTTGTTTACCAAATCCAGATTTATACACATTTTCACTTGACCTATATCAACAGGAAGTGAAGCAATAAAATGGAAAAAAAACCAGTAGAACTGTAAATAAGAATGACCCTGAACTAAAATGCTTGTAAACATTCTGTTTACAAGTGACCATAATCTAAAGTGCAATGCACCTTCATCGACAAACACACATTATAGGTTAAATGTACATAGCAATAATGAGAAGTGTTTTAGTGAAAACCCTATGTCAATATGACCACACCTTCAAGAGGAATAGATATTACAATATTTTCAAGATGGCCATCATATTAGAGACCTGATCAGCATCATTTTCATTTAGGACCAACTAGACATCATAAGAAGTTTTTAAGTTAAAACCCTATGTCAATGAGACCATCATTCAGGATGAGTTACATTAAGATTTTTAAGATGGCTGTTTTGGTGGCCTTATTGGATGTCAGATCAGCACCATTTTCATTGAGGACTAACTAGATATCATAAGAAGTCTTTCAGAGAAAACCCTATGTCAACACAACCATCCATTCAGAAGAAATAGCAATAACAAGATTTTTTAGGCCACAATTGAGGCAGTCACATCGTATGTCTGATGGGCACCATTTTCATTCAGGACCAACTAGACCTTGGGATTAATGTGTGTGTAAAGTCTCATTGCAATCCTCGAAGTAGTGTAGAAGGAGTAGCAATAATAAACTTGTGCTAATGGACAAATGATATGACCATAAGAGTTAAAAATGACTCGTGCTATTCTTTGATATTTCATGAGAAATACATTACATACAGTCATGCTCAAATTAGTAAAATAAATTTCCAGTTCTATATCATGAAACCTAAGTGCACAAATTCTTGTACTCGGTTGAATCTGACTGGACAACAAAATTAACAAGAGTAATCTAGACTCTTGGCAAATTTTATTATAATAAAAGCAGTGTTTAATAAACCCAGGAAAGTAGGTCACAGTTTTGTTGCATGACACACCTTTATGTCTATGTGCACCCTCAATGAAAGTTTGACTGCAATAGGTGATATGGTATTGAAATATTAGCCTGGACACATGTTTTGAGCAATTTTGAATAAATCCTGGCAAATTGATGACTGAATTACTTTTGTTGTATGACACACCTCAACCCCCAATATATAATTAAGTGCAAGTTTGGTGGCAACAGGTAAAAAGGTATGTACATTAAAGTCAATAATAATATTGCTATACAATACTCATGTATTAAGCTTTCAGACTTTTACTTTGGGAATATATATATATATATATATATATATATATATATATATATATATATATATATATATATATATATATATATATATATATATATATATATATATATAATGGAGATGCAACTTTTATTGCTTACTTGAGTTATCAATGATGACAGCCAATGAGTAGGACAAAAATTCATATACATGTTAAAGACAATTTCTTTTCTACAAAGCAAAACTGCATATATGTTAAATTCTCATTTACTACATGTATTACATGTATTAGACATTTACAGGCATTAGTCTGTCCTATTTTTGTTATTCATGCAGTTATGTATGCACTATCTCACTACCACCTGTTTTCTCATTAGAATAATGTTATTTCATCAAACCAAGAGTCTAACTAGTCACCTACACTGAATGAACTAGGAAAATGTTAAATCCCAATCTTTATTTTACAACCAGTGGCAGTGCGAGGGGGGGGGGGGGCAATTGCCCCCGGGTGCCAGGCTAGGGGGTGGCGCCATCAGGATTTTTTTTTTCTTTTTTTTTTTTTGCCAACCCCCAGGTGCACCCCCAATAAGCCCCCGGTTTCAGGGCTTAGATGTGGGGGGTGGGAGGGGGGGGGGTTGAGGTTGGCAACTGACATAAAAACTGTTCCCTGTGGCAAAGTAGGGGGGCTACTAAAGAACATTGCCCCCAGGCACCTTGGTAGGGGGGTGCCATTAAAGAACACTGCCCCCAGGCACCTCAAACCCTCATGCCACCACTGTTTACAACCACATGACCTGATATTAAAAGGGATGATCAGGGTGTTTAATGGCACATCAGCACATTTTTTTCTGATTAGTTCTGATAAGAGAGTAATTATTTAATATATAGGGAAAATACCATTAAAATGAACATATTTATCAAGCTATGGCATTTAACACAAAACGGCATATAGACAGATTGGTTAGATATTTTTATTAGTATACTAATCATGATGATATAAAGGAAACAAAAAAACATGAAGCATCATGACCAATATATTTAACTGACACAAACAAAAATACTTCACTATCTTTATCTTGGAATGGATTTTTAAAACCCCAGGATTACAAAGCAAACACCTCAGACAATTCCTTCTACAACTCTGTAAAAGTAGGAATTTCTTCTACATACTTTGTAAAAGCAGAAATTCCTTCTAAAACTTTGTAAAAGTAGGAATTCCTTCTACAACTTTGTAAAAGTAGGAATTTCTTCTACAACTCTGTAAAAGTAGAAATTCCTTCTACAACTCTGTAAAAGTAGGAATTCCTTCTACAACTCTGTAAAAGTAGGAATTTCTTCTACATACTTTGTAAAAGTAGGAATTCCTTCTACAACTTTGTAAAAGTAGGAATTCCTTCTGCATACTTCGTAAAAGAAGAAATTCCTTCTACAACTTTGTAAAAGTAGAAATTCCTTCTACAACTTTATAAAAGTAGGATATAATTAAGTTCAGCACTTCCTGAAGGGGAAATCCAACCATTAAATTTGTTATTGCTATATTAATCTTTAATTCAATTCAAAGTTATTGTTCCAATTTTCATTGTTATGATTATTAAGATAATCAAGACATAGGCCAAAATGTCATTATCACTGGGCTGTGCCATAATGGCTTTAACCAGGTATTCCAAATGAAATGAATTAACTCCCTTCTTCTTCCGATGATGTTTCACCAGCACATCTAAGCACATTCTTCAGATTGCTTCTATATTTTTGAACATTTACAACACTTTTGCACAAAATATTTTTCAAGATAGATAATAAATAAAACAAAGATGTAAGCATAAGAATTCTACATTTTTATATGCAGGAGATCAATTCTTTATCACACATAATTTATACAAAATCCACACATGATCCACTTTTCTCAAATGAAACCCTGTAATCATTGGCAACTTTTTAAAAACACGAGTCCCTCAAAGGGACTGAAAATCTAAAACTGAAAAAATTTCCAGGAATTCAAGATATGACCATTTCTTTCTTTTAGCTGCAGAGTGTTGAAACCATCTTTGATATTCTTCAGTGATAATAAGATTTTGAAACTAGCTGTTGTGGTGGACATATTGGATGTCAACTTGGCTACATTTTTATTTAGGACCAACATGGTATCATACGAAGCCTTCTGGTGGAAACCCCATGTTGATATGACTTTCCATTTTGGATGTGCAACGGTAACAAGATTTTCAAGGTGGATGCCATGGTGGCCATATTAGATATCAGATTGGCACCGTTTCTATTTTAGTACCAACTAGACATCATAAGAAGTCTTTTGGTGAAAGTACAATGTCGATATGACCAGCCATATAGGCAAAGCAGCCGTAAGAATATTTTCAAGATGACCATTGTGGCAGTCATATTAGAAGTTGGATTGGCACCATTTTCATTTACGACCAACTGACATCATAAAAAGTCTTTCAGTGAAAACCACATGCTGATGTGACCATTCATTCAGGAGAAATACTGATAACAAAATTTTCAAGAATGGCACTGTGGCAGGTATATTGAATGTCTAAATGGCACTATTAGGACCAACTAGACATCATAAAAGTTGTTTAGTAAAAACCCCATGTTGACCAGCCATTCAGGAGTAGTGATAACACTATTTTCAAGATGGCCAATGTGGCAGCCATATCGGACATCACTGTTGTGGCCATATTGGATGTCAGATCAACACCATTTTCATTTTGGACCAACTATACATCGTAAGAAGTCTTCTGGTGAAAACCCCATGACAATGTTACTTTTTATTCAGGAGGATTAGCAATAAAAAAATTTTCAAAATCGCCAATGTGGCAGCCATATCGGACATCAGAAATTGGCTCCAGTTTCATTTATGACCAACTAGACATCACAAGAAGTTCTCTGGTGAAAACCCCATAGCAATATTACTTTTCATTCAGGAGGATTAGCAATAACAAGATTCTCAAGATGGCCACTGTGACAGCCATATTGGACATCACATTGGCACCATTTTCATTTAGGACCAACAAGACATCATAAGAAGTCTTTTAGTGAAAACCCCATGTTGATATGACCATCCATTCAGAAGGAGTAGCAATAACAGATTTTCAAGATGGCTATATTGAACATCAGATTGACCCCATCTTCATTTAGGACCAACTAGACATCATAAGAAATATTTTAGTGAAAACCCCATGCTGATATGACCATCCATTTAGGAGCAGTATGAATAACATTATTTTCAAGATGGCCACTGTGATAGCCATATTAGATGTCTGAGCGGCACCATTCTCATTTAGGACCAACTAGACCATGGGATGAATGTGTGTGTAAAGTTCATGGCAATCCTCCAAGTAGTTTATAAGTAGTGATAACAAACTTGTTGTAATGGACGGACGGACGACATAAGGACGGACAATGGACAACATACCATCCCATAAGCTCTTCTGGTCTATGACCAGTAGAGCTAAAAAAAACATAACAAGAAATTGAGAAATAGATAAGTTCATTTATACATGAACAATATACTAATATTATTAATGCAATCTTTCTTTTATTTGTTTTATTAATTGGTGCATGTAGGCCTACAATCCAAGATGCTGAATTGCATTTCACAAACCCAGTCAACAGACTAATCAAGAATACATTTTATACATGGTTAATTTGTATCATCATATGTTATTAACAGCATGTGAAAAGACTCTTTCTTTATAATGAACATAGACATCATGAATTCTAGGGCATTAACAGCATATGAAAAGACTCTTTCTTTATAATGATTGTAGACATCATGATTTCCAAGGCATTAACAGCGTGTGAAAAGACTCTTTCTTTATAATGATCATAGACATCATGAATTCCAAGGCATTAACAGCATGTGAAAAGACTCTTTCTTTATAATGATTGTAGACATCATGAAATCTATGGCATTTCTGGATAACAGTTTAATCTTTACATTCTGTTATTTTATAAAACCATGAATCCAATACTTTGTGACCAAAAATGCAGCAATATTGCTTTTTGCACTTACAACACACACATGCACTCTCTCGCACACACACATTGATCAGGTCAAGTTCAATAGACCTAACAGCACAATAACCATAAGTGATGGTTACACTTCAAAAATGTAGCACCCTCTACAAGAAATGGTGAACCAAAGTTAAAGGCTGATTTCTCCAAAACTGATGGGCCAAATGTGCTCAGATTTTAAAGACGTAATAAATAAGTGAATTCTATCGATTAAGTACATATGATACCTTAGCCTATTATTCCCTTTAAAATTCTGATCATAAGTGGGTTTTTTTAAAAAAAAAAACATCTTAAGCATACTTCCATTCCTGCTCTAACCTGCAAGCTCCAAGTGAATAACTAGTGTAGTTTGTCAATACTGTCGAGTTACTGAAGCCTTCACAACAGATAAATCATGGTATAGTGGTCCAATGCTTTAAAGATAGATCTGTATGATGAAAAACATACAATTCCACTTTATACACTTAAGACAGGTATCCTGTAAATTGCTATTATGCTTGGGAAATCTCAGGATACTAAACTAAAGAGCATATCCATGAAGGATCTGTCTATAAATGTATATTGTAACATAGATACATTTAACAATTATTATATATTATTGCAATTTTTATAGGCAACGAAAAAAAATGCAAGTCACAAAACAAGTGTTCTGCAAAATGCAGTGTCTCACCAAGGAACAGCAATACGAAGCTGCTGCTGATTAAGCCAGCAAGGCAGAAAATCCTGGCCTAGTATTCTGAAATTTTTTTCAACAAGGAACTCCAACCCGCAAATTCGATAAGATACTTATAGTGGACATAAATCATGCAATTTTGTCCGTCTTGTAGAGGGACCCAAATTAAGAAAAGTCTGAAAGTTCTGTGATTCTGGATTTATTCTAAGCTAAAGACTATCAAAGTTTCTAGACTTCAAACTTAGCCTTGAATTTCTTGCTCAAAATGTTTGCAGAATACACCGCTCCCTCGATAACTCGCGCCCGGATAACTCGTGAACTCGCTTATAACGCGGACCAGACGTGGATCCCATTTTTTTTAAACTAGAAAATTTTTTAAGAAAAAAAAAAAAAAAAAAAAAAAATTGACCCTATTTATTGAAGGTGAAAAAAATCGCGATCAAAAATTAGTAAATGAAACCTTAATATATCGCTCGTTTTATCGTCAAAACCAGTGGTTAGTACCCAGAAATTTGAATCATCATCATGAAATTTTCGACTTTTAATAAGAAGTCAAATATTTTGTTCAATTTTCTTTCCAAACAACATTCTCAGTAAATAAATAACAATATTTGACGAAATTTCGATCAATGAAAACGTCACTAAAGCCTACTGGTGGCAACACTTTAAAAATAAATACCAATTAAATAAGTTTTGTCAAGTGAAATATGTGTTTTAGTTCTATCTCATAATCAAATCATCTAAGATCTTGATGATATAAACATATTTATGAAGTTTTATCAAAACTGGATGAGAAATTTAGTCTCTGGATCTAGAGAATTAACAAGCCAGCCAACCATATTCAAGATCATCTAAATAATATGTGCCGATCCAGCTTATTCTAAAACCTAAGACAATGATGGTATAAGCTTATTTATCAAGCTGATGCAAAATCTGATACAAATTTGGTCTTCAGAGAGGTAAGAAGCTAAGGCAATCAGATACAAGAGTACCTCATACCATATATACTCATGTATAATCCAATACCAACTGCAAACTGCATAGACCCAGATCTGCCGGCGCATTATGCAATGGCAGGTCTGGGTCTATGCAGTTTGTAAGGACTAATCAGTAGAACAAACAATATAGACCCTTATCTGGCGTCACGTAATGTGATATAAAACTATTTAACAACTTTGATCAAGATCTCATCAGAAATACAGTTGCAAGACTGCTGACTAGCTCAATCCATCAAATGCAAGATCACATCATTAATACGTATGGATCTTGCTCATGATCTTATTCAACCGAGTTCCTGATGATATAAGCATATTTACAAAGTTTTATCAAAATCCTATGAAAAGTACAGCCTCTAGTATGGTACAAAACTCAGCCAATGTGATGTAAGATCACCTCATAATAAGCATAGGTCCTGCTCTAAATAACACAATTAAAAAAACTTGATTTTAGCCTATTTACCAAGTTTGATTAAAACTCGGTCAGAAATAGTCTCTCAAGTGAAAAGCTCAGCCAATCAGATGCAACCATATCCTCATTAATAAGCACAGATCTGATAATCACATTATAAAAATCAATGAATATCTTGATGATATAAGCCTATTTCTAAAGTTTGATAAAAATCAGATCGGAAATATAGCTGCTAAAGTTCAGCCAATCAGGTGAAGATCACCTTATTGATATGTGAGGGTCTCACTCATAACTCTACTCATCTGAGATCTTGATGCATTAAGTCTAATTACCAGGTTTAATCAAAACTGGATTAGAAATACTGATTCAGGAGTGTTAACAAGCTCAGCCAATCAGACGCAAGATTGAATTATTAATATGCATGAATCTTGCTCATTATCAAACCCGTGTGAGATCTTGATCATATTATTCTATATTCCAAATCTGATCAAAATCAGATCAGAAACATGGCTTCTGGAGTGGTAACAAGTTTAGCCAATCAGATGCAAGATCACCATATTAATATACATGGATCTTACTTATCATTAAACTCATCTGAGCTTTTGATGATATATACCGATATTCCAAGTTGGATCAAAACTGGATCAGAAATTTGGCTTCCAGAGGTAACAAGCTTAATATGTGTGAATCTCACTCATTATCGAACTTGTCTGAGATCTTGATGATACAAACCTACATTCCCAGTTTGATATAAAAATTGGATCAGAAATACGGCCTCCAAAGTAGCAACATGCAATATTTGACAAATGTTGCACAATTGACACAGGCCGTACGATAAGCTCACTCGGCTTAATGCTTTATGGCCAGGTGAGCTAAAATACCTCAACATCCAAAGGTAGTTCTTTAAGTATTTATAAACTGTAAACAAACTGAAGTATAAGTACACAGAATAAATGAGATTTTTCTCGGTTCAATTCCTGACATAGCATTTTTGTTTAAAATGTTCAGTTAGCACTGCTGGATTTTTCACACAGAAATCAAGATTTAAGAACATCTGATTTTAAATCATAAAAAAACACTACAAATCTTGATCTTTCTCATTGGAACCAAAACAAACACCTATTATATGTGAATTTATCACAGAAAATTTTATCAAAACATACAAGTCAACCCAAATTTCAAACATAAAACAAAATACAAAATCAACATTCCCATGCACAACAAACTTTCAATACCACAAGATAAAATTGCTATGACTTGATTTGGTTTGCTGTTTTATGACACAGCAACACAAGTAGGTTATTTAATGCCACTACAAATGGCATAAAGTGCCTTGCCCAAGGACACATCATGGTAGCTGACCTGGGTTGATCCAATGGTAAGATATGAACCCAGACCCTTTTGGTCGTGATCGCAGAATGTTAACCACCAAGCCAATGCAGCTTCATTAATTGCCTCTTACAAAATACAGAAGGGCACATTGGGCCTATTCCACAAATCCAAGTCCACATGGGTAGATATGACACAAAAGATCAAACATTTATGATCTTAATAAAAGTGACAAGTTCTTCTCACATAAATCAATATTTTCAAGATTTGGAGATAATTTGTTCATTTTTATGATTGAAAAGCATTACACCTCTCCCTTGATAACTCACGCACAATGGAGTTCAAAAACATAGACCGCACTATAAGTGAGGGCACGAGTTACAGAGGGACCTCGGAAAAATTTAGAAGGGGATGCCATTCCTGCTGGACTTCAAGAAAACCCCTTGGGAGGGGGGGGGGACAACGGGTCTGTTTAATGGCTGAATACTCGTTTTATAATCGCATTGGGAATAACTGTCAATAAAGAGCTTTTTCTAATGAAGTTGTTCGCTTTTTTAAAAATAAATTACATCCTCTGAAAGATTGTTAACAACATTACTACAAAAGGTTTCAACAACCATCATATGTACGCAAAAACACTGTGTATTACATCAGTTTTTACTGTTGTTGATTCACAACAAAACAAGATTCCTTTTTTTCAAAAACTAGGGACATTTATTTTGTGAAACTGTCAACGTTGAAACTCGATATTTTTGTATTGTTCAATTAGTAAAATATTTATGCCAAGTAACAGTGAAACTTCTTCTCATCCTTGAGGAAATCTCTGAGTACCAAATCAGGAATTTTAAGTTCACTACAAAGTCTGGAACTCGCTTCTTGATTATGAACCGTATCTGTTAAACAAAGTTTTTTATTCACCAAGCACTCATTTCACTTGATTGCTTTGCTATCTTTGATCACATTTGTGAATGAGTAGGCTAATTTAAGGTAGTTTAATAAATTACTTACATAATAATATTTACAACAGTGTTTGACTCATCAATTGAAATGAGTTGACATGACACATGACTGTGACCGTTAGCTCTTACGCAGGTAGGATTTGCATGCCTTTTAACTTTTCTTTTATTCCACCCCCTTTATTTGATTTGATACAAAAGACATAATTAACATGATAATACAAAGCAGGTCTTCTTTTAATCGAGTGTAACAATAAAACAAATACTTCCACAAATCAGAGATCCAAACATGGTCGGCACTTAATTATGTTCTCACATATTTGTGATGATAGATTGCCATTTTTCACATTTGAACACAAGGGGGCATATTGCATTTATGATGATTACACTGAAACAGAATTAAAACATAGAACTAAAACAGGAATTTCACTTGACAAAACTTATTTAATTGGCATTTATTTATTAAAGTGTTGCCACCAGTAGGTATTAGTGACATTTTCATTGATCAAAATTTCGTTGAATATTGTTATTTACACTGAACTGAGAATTTTGTTTGGAAAGAAAATTTAACAAAAGATGTGACTTCTTATTAAAAGTTGAGAATTTTATGATGTTGATTCAAATTTACAGGTACTAACAACCATTTTCGACCATAAAACAAGCGATACATCAAGGTTTCATTTACCAATTTTGATCTCGATTTTCTTCACGTTCAACAAATTGGGGACAATTGTTTTGGTATTTTCTAGTTTTAAAAATGGGATCCATGCCTGACCCCACATTATAAGCAGGTTTGCAAGTTGTCCGAGCGTGAGTTATCGATGGAGTGGTGTATATGAATATTGCTGCACATCCCAAACATAACTATGCTTAGTTCAACTTAACTCCAAGTCAAACTCAAACTCACTACATTAACTGACCTACCACCATTTTCATACTCTCATATTCAGAATTATCTTTGAACAGATCATCAGATTTGGTTCTAATGTAACCATTTTTGACATTATAATTTGAACTGAATGATACAAGCACAACTCAAAGCTCAAAAACTGAAATACAAAACCACCAAAGAGATAAAAAAGCAAGCCAAATACCAAATGTTGATCCACCTACAGCAGTTGCAGAATTCTCAATTTCAATCATTCTTTAAAACTAAAGACACAACAATGCACTATCAACAGAAAAAAATCAAATGAGTGATTTATTACGAATATAGTTCTAGAATATTTCACACCAAGTAATGAGTCCCATATTGGAAAATTAACTTAATTTAATGAAATACATACCTGAATGCAGTAAATTTTAGACTGAATATTTTTGTTACATACAACTTCCATTAATTAACACTTCTATTGTTTTCAGTAAAATGTTTTTAATGAAAAATCTAATGCTGAAACAAAGAAAAAGGAAATGTACTTCCAAATCTCTTGCACACCAAACAGAAAATGAAATATGTAATGGCCATGCTTTACACATCTTTTTACATCTAGTGATACTATTACTATGCTCTTTTGTCTGTACATGTATATTTCAAACAGAAATAAGATCATCATTTGACCAACAATTAAAACAAATCATACAAATGATAAAATTCACTGCTATTTGCTGAATGGCACATTATCATTTTTATGTTCATCATAAAATTCCCAAATGCAAAATTGGTTTAAATTTATAACTGATAACTGGCATTAACTGGCTGCTCAAAACCAATCAAAGATTGATTACAAAATCGGTCTGAAAAATTCAGTGTTGCATGCATTTTCTGAGGTAAAGCAGACCTTACAAGAACAAAACTTATTTGTCAGCACTGTTTTAAAACAAATTTTATTTTTCATGGCTCAAAAACAAAGAGTTATGACAATTTGTATACCATGAATTGTTAAACCATTTGACTCAAGTTTTTTCTATACTCTAATTCTTATGGGTTTTTCAATTTATTGTGCCCATAAATGTTTTGCAGATGATGAAAATGAGATATCACAACTGATAATTGCAATCAAATGAGTAAGCAAACAAGATGATTTTGAATTACAAGGAATTATTAGTGGGACACTAATGAGAGAAGTCCTAATGACAGACAAGAAGAATGAGTTTTTCTAACAAATAAATGACTGCCATAGAACTTACAACAACAATATTTACAAATACATTTAAAAATTTTTATTCAAAAAGATGTAAATCCATATGAAAAAAAAGTACTACTTAGGGCATGCAATGAAAGCTACCTGATTGATGTTGATTTATATTATCTTTACATTGAATCTGTTCTATATGGCATGTAACACATGCAACTGGTTAAACTTTATCATGTTCGTTTATATTTTTTATTCTTGTTTATTTTAGGTATCCAGATGTAAATTTTACTATTATTACTGCAAGTTGTCTATTGATGAACATAATGACAAGAAGGAATAGTCTTTCCGGAATATGAAATTCAGAATATGGTCTGGTTTGGGTATGAAAGCAAGGAGTAAGATTTATAAAATATTCCATACAGTTCCATTCACTGTGGTTCCCTTCTGTCTGTAATGTGTCCAATAAAGCTACGTGTACAATAATCATATAATATTGTTAAATCCTGACATAAACATTATTGAATACATAGTGCCACAGATTAAACTATAAATGACAAAGCTCTAAAGCACTAGATGCATAGCAGATGTTAAATGAGATTTTTAGTTTGGCTTGGATTTTCTTCCAATAAACTTCCGAACCATGGCTCCAAGATTGCTAAGGTGTTTTTGCACCACCTGGTGACGGCGAAGTCCAGGCAACAGCAAGAAGATGTTCACTTAAAATAGAAGTAAACATGCATCTTGTAAATAAAAATGAAACTGAACATATTATTTAAGATCAATTTATAAATAATTAATGAAATGTTAACTAAAAACAGGAAAGAAAAAAACATTTCTTAAGTAAAATGCTAAAAGTGTTGGTTCTCTATAACTGAAACCACTCTTACTACCTTAAAGCTTATATCCTTATTAGCACTAAAGAAGTTATGCAAAATTAAGTACACATTTATAATTAGGAAAGGATAACATAGTCTGTCTTTCTGTGAAAAGCATGAGGCCAACAAAATATGCATGAAAAAGTTACAATTATGGAATATCATTCTGCTGTACAATCTAAAACTAGTTTTCTGTGTCTGTAAAACACATCCCCACACTTCCCTCTTTTGGACCCTCCTGCCCAAGTTACACCCTCTTTGCTAAGTATCTGAAGGCAAAGATGGACCTAGGGGTCAATGTAAGCTGCATAATTATGTGCAGTTATCTTTTCATGTATACCATATATACTTGCGTATAACCTGATACCAACTGCAAACTGCATAGACCCAGATCTGCTGTCGCATAATGCGCCGGCAGATCTGGGTCTATGCAGTTTTGTAAGGACTAATCAGTAGAACAAACAACATAGACCCTGATCTGCCAGCGCATTATGTGATGGCAGATCAGGGTCTATGTTGTTTGCATTTGGACTGGGATTATACGTCAGTATATACGGTAGTATGCATCAACAGACTTTAGTTATAGGCTGGGGATTTAAATACTTTCCAAGTTAAAACTCAGGGGCAAACATCTCCACCCCATCATCATGCCTGAGGAACCAATCTAGCAAGCACATGTCTATCCATGTTTTAATACTAAGCAAATGTATATCTTGTCCAAATATGGGAATCTCAGTAGTTTCCATGCTATGAACCTCGGATTTGGTCTGTAAGGTCAGGAAACACACACCCCCGCCTGGGAAAATATGTCACACACAGAAATTTTTCTCTTCATGCCCTGCAACTATATATATATATACACACAGAATAGGGATACCAAGAGTTTCCAATCTGCTACTTAGTGGCTAATTGACCTGTGTAAGGAACCAGCTCAAAGCACATGTTTGCCACACCTATGAATTCACCTAATTCTCTGCAAAAGTACTGGGTATCTATATTCACAGGTTGGGGATCTCAACAGCTTTAATGATATGACCCAGGGGCAATATAAGAAGGGTTGGGAAATACTAGTTACTCAAGAGCTAATGCTGCGTATGGATCTATTTTCATTGGGCAGATATTGTTCATGCACATGATTTCACCTTTTAATACCCTGCAACTGCATATATTGTTATAGAGAGGGGATTCCACTCACCCTGCCCAAAGGGCATTATTGAAATTCCAAAAGTGCTGATACAATATACACCCACATTACTAGCACTGACCCAAGTTTCAACCTTTAACAGTGTGCCATTTCAATTCAAACCATTTAAATATTGCAAGAAGTGTTTTATGGAAAATGACATGTTAATGCCACCATTAATGGAATAGTAATGACAACATCTATGAAATGGCTATTGTGCCATGCTGGCAGTCAGATGAGAACCATTTTCAAACGGAACTAGATACAGTAGCCATGTTGTAAGATTTTCAGGATGGCCATCAAGACAGCCATTTTGGAGGTTATATCAGTATCATTTTAATATAAGAACAACTATATATTGCAAGAAAGAAGTAGTTTAAGCAAAATGAAATTTCATTAAGGCCATCAGCACTGGAAAAATAGCTGTTATAAGATTTTTGGGACATCACAATGGCATCATTTAATTTAGGTCTAACTACATACAGAGAGAAGTGTTTTAGCGAAAACCACATGTCAATATGACCTTTCTTTAAATGGAACTAGTGATAACAAGATTTTCAAGATGTCTACCATGGCCATCATGTTGGAGGTCTGATCAGCACCATTTTTATTTAGGACCAACAATATATCATAAGAAGACTTTTAGTGAAAACCCAATGCCTATATGACTATCTGTTCAGAAGCAGCTGTAACAAGATTCCATATTGGTGGTCTGATCGTTACTTCTTTCATCACCAAAAGATACTACATAAGTCTTTATAATGGAAACCCTATGTCACTATAACTATCGCAGCTAAAACAAGATTTTAAAGGTGGTCACCACTTTCATCAAATTGAAAGCCTGATCAGCACCATTTTCACTCAAGACTAACTAGATAACATAAGAAGTCCTTTAGTGAAAAACCCATGTCAATATTATTTTTCTGTTAAGGAGAAGCAGCTGTAACAAAATTTTCAAGATGGACAACATGGTGGCTATGCTAGAGGTCTGATTGGCAGCACTTTCATTTAGATAAACTTGAGATCATAAACAGTCTTTCAGTGAAAATGCCAAATCACTATGACTATCCATTCATGAGAAGAAGCTATAACAAGATTTTCAAGATGGCCACCTTAGTGGCCATACTGGATGTCAAATCAGCACCATGTTTCATTTTGGACTAACTAGACAACGTAAAAAGTCTTTAGTGAAAAACTCCATGTTGCTGCAGCTGTCCATTCAGAAGAAGTATCCATGAAAAGATTTTCAAGATGGCCACCATGCCAGCCATACTGATCAGAATCATTTTCATTTAGGACCAACCAGACATGATATGAAGTCTTATGGCCATCCATTCAGGAGAGGTAGTGATAACAAGATTTGGCTGGCATTTTGGAGGTCAGATCTGAACCATTTTCATTTAGTACTAAGTAGACCATGGCCATAATGGATGTCAGAGGGGCACCATTTTCATTAAGGACCAACTACACATCATAAGAAGTCTTTTAGTGAAAACCTCAAAACAATACAACCATTCATTCGGGAGGGGTAGCAATAACTAGATTTTCAAGATGGCTGCTGTTGTGGCCATACTGGATTTCCAAGGGGCACCATTTTATTGTGGACCAACAAGACCTTTGGATGAATGCGTTTGTAAGGTTTTGTGGCAATCCTCCTAGAAGTTTAGTAGTAGTAGTGATAACAAACTTGTGCTAATGGATGACAGATGAAAGGCAATTACATAAGCTCTTCTGGCCTATGACCAGTTCAGAAAAAGGTAGCAAAAAGACAGGTATAATTTAGACAAAAAAGAAAGGTAGAATCTATATAAATAAGATTACACATAGAAACGATTTTTTTTTTTTTTTAGAAAGACTTCATTCCAGATTGGTCTCTGCCATGTTTGGTTGAAATTGGTCCAATGGTTTTTGAGAAGTTAAAAATAGCAATCATTGACAGACAATGGACATGATGGAAAACACATGGCAGATGCAGGACCAAACCACAAGTCCACTTGGTCATATGGACAGGTGAGCTTAAAATGATAAAAAATACAGTATGGGTTTGAGTGAGCTTGACATTGCTTACGTGACTGACATCTGCCTAAAAGCCAAATGCAAGAACAGTTGGCAAAGAACCTGGGTCAGTAGGATGCTTTCTATAGAAAATTTATTCCAATGCTGTTGATTGCATATGTTATGAAAACAACTGTTTCAACATTTCTTTTTTATTCTTTCATTCATTTTTTATGGCACATAAACAGCATCTGTCAAATAGTGAAAGGCATCTATGCCAGGCTGCTTCCTGTCAGAGTTGGTCAGTAAGTCAAATTCTGTTAAGTGTTTTTTCTTTTTTAGATAATGTTGTGCAAATGTTTTTCTACTTTTAGTAACTGTGGCCACATTTGACTGTGCATCTGCATCATTTCTATAAATATAAAAGGCCTTCAAGCTATGGCACTTTCTGTCAAACTTGGTCATAGTGTTTTATTTTTTGTAGTAGCAACCATATTTGACAGGCAAATGGCATAATCTGTCCAAACTTAAAACCCCTTTATGACAAGATGATTTCTGTCAAATTTGTTAAAATTCTGCTAAGTGATTTTTGAGTATGTAAGTATGTAAGAATGTATCTAATGTAGTAATGTTTTACAGCACCTCAGCACAATAGTGGCTATTTGGTGCCAACTAAAGTTAATGTTTGCAAAAATGTAAAATTGAATTGCACAAAAATCTAGGAAGATAAATCCTTCCAAATAAATGAAAACATGAAGTACTAAACTTTGATTTTTGAGAAGTCATTCCAAGGATTTTATATTTTTAGTAATAGTAACCATATTTAATGGCAAATTGGCATTATTTGTATAAATCTGAATGCCCTTAATACCTGGATGTTTGCTGTAAAAAAAAATTAAACTGCTGACCATTTGTAAAAAACTAAAATTATTTAAAGTTTTTGTCTATTTTTAGTAATGGTTGCCATCTTTGACAGCTGATCAGCATCATTGTTGCAACAGGGTGGTTTTTGAGAAATCATTTAAAGGTTTTTCTAGTTTTAGTAATGACAGCCATTTTTGTATTGCATATCAGCATCATTTATACAAAACTAAAAGCCCACTATGCCTGGATCCTTTTGGTCAAATTTGGTAAAATCCTGCTGAGTGGTTTTTTAAAAGTTGTTTTTAGTTTTTCTATTTTTTATAACAGCAGCCAAATTTGATGGCAGATCAGCAATATTTGAACATAACTGAAAGCCATCTATGCAAGGAAGCTTTCTGTCTAATTTAGTTAAATTCTTTTCAGCAGTTTTTGAGATGATGTCATTGAAAGAGTTATCTATTTTTAGTAATGGCAACCATATTTCATGAGTGAATGGCATCATTTGAAACAAAACTGAAAGATCTTCATGCCAGGATGTTTTTTGTTAATTCTGGTTCAATTCTACTGAGCACTTTCTAAGAAGTTGTTTTAGTTTTTACTGTTTTTAGATATGAAAGCCACATTTGATGATGGATGGGCATCATTTGTACAAATTTTAAAGCCCTCTAAGTCAGGACGATTTTTGTCAAATTTGGTCTAATTCTTTTGAGAGCTTTTAGTAGCTGAAAGGTTTTTCTATTTTCAGTAATGGCAGCCATGCTGGATGCCAGATCCACATCATTTGAACCAATTTTTAAATAACTTTTTGCCGGGATACTTTCTGTCAAACTTGTTCAAATTCTGTTGAGCAGTTTTGAGAAGAAGTTGTTTCAAGTTTTTTCTAGTTTTAGTAATGGTGGCCATATTTGATGATGGATCAGCATCATTTGAATAAATTTAAAAGACCTTCATACCAGGATGCTTTGGTTCAAACTGGATCAAATTCTATTGAGTGGTTTTTGAGAAGAAGCTGTTTAAAGGTTTTTCTATTTTTAGTACAAGCAGCCTTGTTGGATGGTGGATCCACAACATTTGAACAAAATTAAAAGTACTTTATGAAGGGATGCTTTCTGTTAAATTTGGCCAGATTCTGTTGAGCAGTTTTTGAGAAGTCATTTAAAATTTGTTCTAGTTTCAGTCCCAGTGGCCATATTGATGGAGGGTCTGTATCTTTTGAACAAATTTGACCTTCATGCCAAGATGCTTTCTGACAAAATTGGCACTAATGCCAGAATACTTCTTGTAAAACATGCTAATTGGACAAGTGGGTTTTTTAAAACTTTTTTTAAGGAAGCTATAATTAACAATTCTGAATGGAAGATGGACAAGTGATGACATAAGATGCATAACAGATGAAAGACCACACCATAAACTCGCATGGCCTTACATCTAGGTGAGCTAACCAGAGCATAATCAATGATTACATAGCTCACCTCTACCTTCACTAATACACAGAATCCACAGTAAACATTATCAAGCAGAAAATAAGTTAAGACTAAAGTAATCTTGATGGGGTTTTTTTCAATTTTTTATCTTTATGTTTGAACTTTTAATCATTTTAAAATTTACAATTTGTATTTGTAATCAGTAATATACAGCCAATATTGTCTTGACATATTGAGAAGCCACCTACATACCTACCTATCTACCCAGATATAACAGTGCATAAAAGACATAAAAGAACAAAAATGGACATTCCTTTCTATGATATAAAAGTAAAGGTACCATAATGAATTGATATCAACCTGAGATTAATGTTGTTTTTGCATTATCATTATCCACCCCTAGAAGCCAGATATTAGTTGGTGAAAATCACAGGCTTTGAGTAACAATGGAGCAACAGCCAGCAGTACAAACCTAGTTCATGCCTCAATAATCACCTTGATTAGCCACTACAGGTGAGGCCTCACATGAAAAGCATGCTGCATGCAGTCCACTCATCTAGGCCCTATACTCATTCACATGTACAATACTCACTTAACCTGTTGAGGGTAACATATCACAATATACAATGTATAGTCATTAATATGGGCAGTCTACCACTAAATAAACATTTATTCCAGCTTAAAATTGTGTTGGTTATAAAGGGCATTCTAAGAAGGCTAGGATGTATATAGGTCTAACATGACTGAATCTATGTGATCATAAACCCAATATTTAAAAAATGCTAGTAAAGCATAAAATGTAGGTCACAGTGACCTTCATTGGTTTTAAGGTTGTAGTAGTAACCTAGATGCATCAAACAATCAAGTTTCATCACTGGAACATAAACAGCACCCAATAAATGAACTTTTTTTTAACACACAATTTCAAGAAAGTCATAGAAGCATAAAATATAGGACTCAGAGACCTCTTTTAGCAAAAAGGATGTAGAATTTTTCAAAATACATCAACTCACTAAGTCTTGTGATTATAGGTAGAACAGGACACACATAACATGCCAAAAACTCATGTGGTCCTGAGCTACATGAAAAAGCTTAACCAAAGTCAGTAAAAGATGAAATATAGGTCATGATGAGCCTCATTTGTTGTAAGAGTGTGGTAGTAATAGAGATGCATATCATCATAATTTCATGATTCTAGCACGAACAATGCCTTAGAAATGAACATCAAACATGAAATTTAACTCAATCAGTGAAGTGTAAAATATGAGCCATAATGACCTACTATTGAAATAAAGGAGCAGTGCTTATCAAGATGCATCCCCAAGTTTCATGATTCTAGATAAGATAGTATGTACATAGCATGCCAAAAACATATGTAGTTATAAGCTAAATGCAAATGCTTAACCTAAGCCAATAAAATGTGAGATATAAGCTACAGTGACCTTTTTTGGTATTGGTGTAGTACTAAGAGAGATGTATATAATCATCTATTTTAATGACTAAAACATGAACAGTAAAAACATGAAACTTTACCCGTGTCTCTGAAGTGTGAAATATGGGTCACAGTGATCTACTTTTAAGATGAGGGTGTTGTACTCATGAAGATACATCATCTCACCAAGTTTCATGATTCCAAGCATAACAGTATTGTACAGTAGGTAAAAAACCAATTTAGTCAGGAGTTAAATGCAAAAACTTAACACAAGCCAGTAAAATATGAAATGAAGGTCACAATGACCTTCATTTGTCTGTATGGGTGTGGTACAAAAAGAGATTCATTCATCTAGCTTGATGATTCTACCAAGATCAGTGCCTGAGACTGAACCTGAGACTGAACCCGATCCAGTGAAGCATGACATATGGATAACAGTGACCTACTTTTATGATGAGAGTATAGTACTCATCAAGATGCATCCCCTCACCAAGTTTCATGAATCTTGGTATAACAGTATGTATACAGGGTGCTAAAACCTATTTGGTTATGAGCTAAACATAAGCCAGTAAAATGTGAAATGTAGCTTAATATGACCTTCATTTGTTGTAAGGGCATTGTACTAATAGCAATGCATACAATCATCAAGTTTGATGATTCTAGCATGAACAGTGCTGGTGAAATAAACTCGAAACACAAATTTAACCAAGGTCAGTGAAGCATGAAACATAGGTCACAGTGACCAACTTTTGTGATGAGGGAATAGTACTCATCAAGATACATCTCCTTACCAGGGTGTAATAGTATATACAAGATGCAAAATGCCTATTTGGTCATGAACTAAACACAAAAACTTAACCTAAGCCAATATGAGAAAAATATGTGAAATGTAGGTCAGTGTGACAATATTTTCTTGTATGGGTGTGGTGCTAACAGCGATGCATACAATCATCCAGTTTGATGATTCTACCAGTTAAAACACAAAATTTAACCAAAGTCAGTGAATCATGAAACATGGGTCACAGTGACCAAATTTTGTGATGAGGGTTTAATACTCATCAAGATAGATCCCCTCACCAAGTTTCATGAATCTAGGTATAACAGTATATATACTGGGTGCAAATAAAATATTTTGTTATGACCTAAATGTGAAAACTTAACCTTAGTAAGTAAAGTGTGAAATGTAGGTCAGTGACATTCTTTTGTGGTATGGGTGTGGTATCAACATGGATGCATACAATCATCTAGTTTGATGCTTCGAGTACTAACAGAGTCTGAGAAATAAACTTAAACACAAAATGTAACCAAAATCAGTGAAGTGTGAAATATGTGAAATATAGGTCACATCAACCTATTTTTGCAATAAGGATGTAGTACTCATCAAGAGGCATCACCTCACCAAGTTTCATGATTCCAGGTATAAGTATTTCAACACTGTGCAACAAACCAAAGCTAAATGCAAAACCTTAACTAAGAATGTACAACTAATGTACATTAGTTAGCCCCCTCCCAAGTGGGAAGGTGTTATGAAACCCACTCCAAACTGTTGCCAAGAACCTAGGAAGCAAGAATGGTTGACATTCAGCGAGGGTATACATATGTATCAATTTTAAATTTTTATCTGTGTGGACACTGATGCTTTGGGGTAGTACCATAGCTTACCTCTACTTCGTTAGGATGAGCTTTTGTAGAAAAATTTGAAATATATAGGGCCTCGGGAAAGATTGTGATTAGTTTACAATTGTGAATGTATGTGGTGAAGAAAACACACACATCTATAATGTAAGTGACTCACTTATGTAAGGTGATAAAAATGTATGCATACCTAAGATGTAGGTAAGAACCAGGTTGTCCACCTGACTCCCAATCCAGGCAAACAGAACAAGTACACCACTCACCAACAGAAAGAACTGAAAAAATAAAAGATAATACACATTAGCTTGTCTTGGTCACTCAGCCAGTGATCTGAGTGATGCATTTTTCAAAATCTCTGAAATGGCAACAAATTTCCCCAAGTAACAAGTACTCCCTGACACTGCCACACACACACACACACACACACACACACACTTGGCTAATCCTTCATTTTTGATCATGCTGAACCCTATCAGGAACATTTTCAGATATTCATCACGAGTAAAAATCTCAAAATCATGGATTTTCCTGGAGTCTCATTTAACAAAGCAAATTATAAATTTAATTAATACCATGCAAAATTGGAAAATTTTGGTACATTTTGCTCATAAGTGTAACAAAAGTACAAAAAATCATTTAGTGAGTTTCATTTGGTGTTTTATACCACAGCAACACAAGTAGGTTAGTTAGTGCTGAGGCAATTGGAGAAAAGTGCTTTGCTACAGAACACAGCATGATAGCTGCCTCGGGCTGATCCAATGGTAAGATTCAAACCCACACCCTTTTGGTCACAAGTCGGGCACTCAATTATAAAGTAGGATTTATGATGAAACTAAAAACAAAATTAATATCAAGCAGTCATCTAGAATTTAAATTAAAATTTCCTTAAACACCTTAGTAGGTCACAGAACCAAGTAATTTTCAGAAACATCTATAATACTAAATTTCCTTGGTCCATATTTGCCTTTTAAGTATTTTTTTTCAAAACCGGGAAAAGAAAGTTCTGAATAACAGTGTGCTGTACAACAAAGTTCCTTATTAGTGAAGTATCTCAGTGCATCCTCTCAAAGTACTCCCTATGCATGCACCTCTAAACACTTTCTCAGTCCAATTATCCAATTATTAAATGCCATTTTGTATTCACTTTTGGGTATGTTGTTCATACACTGGAAAACTAATTCCAACTGCATTGTGGCTTTCAAATCATCTGCCCCTCAGAGAATATTTGATAACAGGTATCATCCAAAAATCAATTGGAGATAAATCAGGGCTATATGGAGGATGTGGCAAAAGTTGGATACTATGCTCTAAAAGAAGTATGTCATGATGACAGATTTATGCGCCAGTTCTTTGTCATAGAATAGATGGATAACTCAGGTACCAGTGTGCGGACAGGTGGTTCAGTAGTGTTCCACACTTTGATGTCCAGTGACACAAGCAGAGTCAGGCACAGGTAAATGGATGACCAGAACTTTTGCGTCAAAAAATAATGCATATAAAACTCTACTGACAGTCTATATCGAGCAATTTGTGGTCTTTGCTCATTTTTTTCCGATCAAAACTTAATTATTTTCTTGAGACGGGTTAAAAAAAGTAAATCCATGTTTCATCACCCGTGTCAATCTTATTCAAATGTCTCTGGTCACTCTATTCATATTTGGCAAGTATCTGTTTGGTGATTTGTCTTTGATTAGTAGTCAACAAATGTGGGACCTATCTTACACAAACCTTTTTGAGCTTCCAATGATTCTTCAATATATTAAAAACATCTGATAAATTAATGCCTATGATAAAAGAAATATCATCCACTGTGTATTGAGCAGCTTCAACAATTGCCCCCTTCACAGCAGTCACTTCCCGTTTACCAGTCGCAGACAATGATATTCTAGAATGTGGGTCATCTTCCATGGATTCGCGACCATCTTTAAAATGTTGAAACCACCTAAAAATTTTATAATATGAAAGAGAAGTGAATTCCCATACTTTATCAAAGTTGACCTTAATATCAGTCAGATATTACCCTAAGTGCACCTGTTTTTTATGCTCTTTGCACAGTTGAAGAACTGTTCACATGTTCTCCTTCTCAGACAGTTATTTTTACTTCTGTTACACCACACGCATATATCTGCAAGTGTCTGGCATGCTGCACATGCAGCTGCAGATCATTTTATAGAACATTAGTTTGTCTATTGATTGGCATTAAATTTACTGACAGGTTCAAAGAAACAAAAAAGTTGTAGAAAATATTCAGAACTTTTTAAATACCCCTTGTATCTGAAGGTGGATTGGCATCACTTGTAAAAAATCTGAAAGCCCTTCATACCAGGGTGCCTTTTGTAAAATTGGGTCTTTGAAAAAGGTTTTCAATTTTCAGTTAGTAATATTTGATGGCAGATCAGCATCATTTGTACAAACTTGAAAGCTCTTCATAGGATGTTTTTTGGTCAAATTTTGTCCAATTCTGTTTAGCCGTATTTTTGAGAAGTTATTTCAAGGTTTTCCTATTTTAAGCTATGGTGGCCATATTTGATGGCAGATAAGCATGATTTGTACAAAACCAAAAGCCCTTTAAGCCAGGATGATTTATGTCAAATTTAGCCAAATGTGAAGCTTAGTAGCGACAGGAAGACCATATCGACATGAGTCATTCTGGATTAATGTCTTTAACATTCATTGACATAGCATCACCACCCTGCATTGAGGCAGATGCAGAAAGAGCATTTTCAATGCTCAGAAAAATTCAACAAGATCTTCGGGAAGTTTGAACAATAGTACCATTCGGTCTCTAATGAGTGCAAAGATGAACAGTAATGACACCTGCATGGCCTTCAAACCCTCCATGGAACTATGGAGAGCAGCAAAGTCAGCACACTAAAAGTTAATACTGCATGGTTTTTGAGAAGTTCATTCTAGGGTGTATCTAGTTTTACTAATGGTATCTGTATTGGATGGCAGATCGGCAAAAATAGAACAAAATTTGAAAGGTATTGATGCCAGTATGCTCCATGTAAAATCATATGCAATTTAGTCAAGCAATTTTTGATACACTGTCATTAACAATTGTGAATGGATGATGTGCAATGGACAACAGCTATAAGCTCACATGGCTTTATGATCAGGGGAGCTAAGAAACCTGGGCAAAATATTTAAACTCAGCCTCAAACTGAAAAATTTGAATTTCGCTTTTTGCCCATCCTGCCTTGGCAGAAGCTTGACATAACAATCCATTTGGCATTCAGGTGTATGTCTGTCAATCCACACCCTAGATTAACATGAATGTTTAAAGATTTTGTTTTACGCAGCTAAAGTAAAGGTAGACTTGACAAAAAGGGAGTCTCATTTCATTACAAAATAATGCAAATGTTTCATTGTAATTGCAGAATTACCAAATTTCCAGAATTATATCAATGATGTTTGCTCTACATATCCCAAAGTTACAATTATGTCAAATATCTCAATATGATTTTTTTTTTTTTTAAAACTCAAGTATTTTTTCAATTTGGTACTCAGACTCAGCTAATTACTTTATGATTTTGGTTTTATTCTCATAGTATTCAAAGAGTAATGGGCTTGGTTCAGTAGGCACTAAATAAGTAAACACTACTCATACTGACCACTTTAGGCTTGTCTGTCTTAAGTGTGCACCACATGTCTTTGAACTCTGCCAGATGCAACTTAGCATTCTGGACGCGCCTACAGATTTGTTCATACTGCTCCTCCTTTCCATCATCCCTATAGATGAGTAAAAAACCAGAATGATACAAATACAAAATATGACATGGTTCAACTATATATTGGGTTTCACCCCTATTATTAAAGGAGTCAGCCAACTTTCTCTTCTGTTGTTGAAAGAGAAAGCTGAAAAGCACATACAGGTAAATATCAGTAAGTCAAGATGAATTGTAGGGTGTGACCCTTATAATGAAAGGACTTTTCCTTTTTAATATTATCATTTATAATTATGTTGTTTTTTTTTAAATTCCAGCATTATGAAGTAAACACTGGTAATTCTGGTAAAAGCAAAAATACCGATTGTTATAGTATTGGACTCAGAGAAATACTCGAAATTTTACTGCCATACAACCAGCTTTATTACACAGGAAGATATCGGAAAATTTGTATGCAATAATGGCAATACCATTAAAGCAAGTATTAAAAGCATGATTCAAAATCCCATAAGCTCACACACTCTTAAGAAACACCTCTAAGATCCAGACAGGTATAGTTTTTCCCCTCTCTTCATTCATCCATGGACCTTACTTCTAAGAAACCAAACCAGCTCCCTTAAACTGATAAAATTCTGTATTTTATGATACTAAATACTACTACTTTACCCATTGTATCAATTTGTTTTCACAAAGGTTGGTGCAAATGGCACTCCCAATAATTATAAATATATAATATTTGTAACCACTATGCAATGAATTCATCATAGTCTACTAACCTGGATTGTTGCTTTTCATCTAATGATTTGCTCCCAGTAGATTAAAACTGTGAACAAACCATGTAATAATAACCTATACCAAGGTAATCAGTGCAAACATGATACTAACCATTTCTGTGATCCCATTAGGTTTGGTCCAATGACTGGTACAAGAAAATCTATGAGTGTTACAGTCAGACCAAGAACTGAAAATGCTGTCAATACCGATGGGTCAAAATACCAGATCACTCTGAAAAATTAACCAAAAATATGTCAGTCAATTGTGTAAACAGCTATGTATTTAATTTTTGGATATCTAAACCAAATGCTTGTAAGGAGGCGCTCTACAGATAATACGTGCATCTGAGAGAGTGACAACATGCACAATGGAGAGAATGTTGGCATACCACTATGCTACTTTCATGTACTGTGGCTGAAATTTCTTTACGTATTGTACTTGTGGAAATTGGACATGATCTAAGCACACAGCAGACAGAAATGGACGCTCCAATGTACTCGAAAAATCAGCCTGAATTAGTCAAAGGTACACTATTTTCAGCAGTTATTAAAATAGGGAAACAAATTTTGCAAGAGTAGGCAATACCAACCTCTGAAAGTACAATGAATGAATTACAAAATATATAAAAAGTAAAAAAAAGTTATTGGCTCTTTTTCTTTTTATTTACCTTTGAAGTCCAAAAGTGAAAATGACCAAGTGGAGCTAGCAGTTTTTTGAGAGGTGCACATCTTAAGACCAAGCTGTATACTCTATAACCCAAATTGCACCCATCAATCATATACCAAAATAAAGGGAATTCAAAGTTCTTTTAACAATACCTAAGATATACAAGGTCTTTTTTAAATAGCCAGGACAACCAGTGAGGAAAACCTAGGTAATTCTTTTTCTTTAAAAATCTAACCCTATGCAAAGTACGAAACTGGAGAGTGCCACCTAAGTGGCAACACACTGATCAACACCCCCACACACACAATAAATTTCAATGACAAAAGAACAAGTAATCTATTTAGTATCCATCAACACAGTCAAACACTTTAAATGATATTCAAGGAAATAGGTTTGGTTGGTTTGGTTTTGTGGGTTTCAGCACATGATAGACTATACATTGCAGTAAGTATATCTGGTGAAGGAAGAACCTGGGAAAATCCCTGAAAGAACCACCAACCCACGGGAAACTACTGGCAAGCTTTCTCACATACCCACACTGGCCAAGCAGAAATTTGAACCCACGTAAACAGAGGTGGGATGTCAGTGATCTGTAAAAGGCAAGTGTCTTAGACCACTCAGTCACCCAGGGCCCCTAGGAAAGAAGTAAAGCACTCAGTCACCCAGGGCCCCTAGGAAAGAAGTAAAGCACTCAGTCACCCAGGGCCCCTAGGAAAGAAGTAAAGCACTCAGTCACCCAGGGCCCCTAGGAAAGAAGTAAAGCACTCAGAAATTATGTGGAACTTTGCTCTCATTTGTTTTTTTCAAAGAGGGCATCTGATCAGTGAAGCTATGGTACTTTGAGGCTATATGTATGGGGTTCAGTTTATAAACATACAGCATAATCACCATGGAACTTTGATGAGACATAATCCACATGGTTTAATTTAAACATACAAATCAGTTGCAAAAATGGGTGAAAAAATAGAGGATTTTTACATTTCACACACAGAGTCACACAGTGTTTTCTGCAACAATGATTAGCAAGAATTATACTCTACAATCCAATATTCAAGGACATTTGTGTCAAGAATAAACTTTCACTGAGTGCCTCACAAGTTGTTCACACCTTTACACCTTTTATCAAGTGCTGTAGAAATGTTGATTGTATAACAATTTTATACCTTAAAGATCTAACAATCTTATACAGTAAAGATTGTTTATAATGTTTCACAGGAGACTGGGATTTTTCATGACATTATAACCAACAAATGTTATTTTAAAATGTCTATGTACATGTTGTTGTACATGTTGATAATGCTGGACATACATGTAGTAAACAATTTATGCTGGTACGATTACAGTCAGAAAATTTATTTGAGCTCATATGTAATGGTAATTGAATTTTCAAACAGCATACATTTGTTTAAATACATGTTATAATGAATTTTTTTTAAAAACCAGTCAGTTTTACCATCTGCTGAAAGTATCAACATGTCTGTGTACCAGTCAGTGAATCATAAAAATCACTTTTATGTGAAAATGTCTCTGTTCAATAACTTAACAACTAGTAAACTAGTCCTTCACTTATTTGGATGGAAGCAAGTCATCTGTTTTTTTTATAAATCTGAGATTTTCTATGGAGATGTTTTTCAATGACATGCTCATAAATGTGTCACTCTGAGCTGTACTCAATTATTCAACATACAGGTATAGAATGATAGCTAAAAGATATTTCTAAATTATATTTAGTCAAAAAAGTACCCCCCCCCCCCAAAAAAAAAAACACATTTCTTTTGAAGCTTTAATTGCACTGAACCTGCTACCCATGATTTTAAATTATCGATTATGAAGCATGATTATCATGCCATTGTTATTGAAATAACTGCTACTGTTTATCTGGCTTTGGCATGTCAGGCGATAAAACATTATAATTGAGCTAATTTTCTCCAACAGACCAAACAAATTAAACGCTATAACAAATTAAACACGATAACAAAGGAACATTATAACAAAGGCTTTGGAATATATACTAATTAGGAATTTGGCTGGGGGAAATTAAACTTGAATGTTCTAACAGAGAAAATATTTTATCCAAGCACATAATTCCCACATAATTCATATTTCATCATTACAGAATTTCTTTGTCAAGACACCACATTATACCGCAATAAGATACGATTGTTCACACCTAGATAAAGGCAGTCCTGTCTGATATGTCATTACATTTTCATTTTCAAACAATAATAAATCTGTATCGCCCACCCTGCCAAGATGTCTGTGATGAGACAGAAGGATTTGTCAAAGATTTCATTATACAGGAAGTTCTTATTTACAAAGTGTACACTGAAGTGATAGGCATCAGGAATTTAGCTCCCAAAACAAAAGTGTGAATGGTAGATGGATGGATGAACAGAAAGATGAAAACATTAAAATATTGAAAGAAAAGTTGTGAATAACAAAAGGCACATTAACACCAAATTTCAGAGATATCTGAAACAGTTTGGAGTTTTGCCCTGGAAACAAAAGTGTGGACAATGGATGGATGAATGCACAAAAACATTCAAAATATTGAAACTTAAAAAGGCACACTAGTTTAATAAGTTCACCAAGTTTCACAGAGATAACTTGAATGGTTTAGAGTCATGCTGTAGAAATGAAAGTGTATGTTATAGATGGATTGATGAACAAATGGAGGAAACTGAAAAATATTGAAACTCACAATTTATGAATAGCATAAGGCACATCTGAACCAGCAATGTATACCAAATTTCATAGAGATATCTTGAACAGTTTTGTAGCTTTGCTCTGGAAACAATGGAAGGATGCATGAAAAAACAATCAGATGAAAACAAAGAAAATATTTGAACTGATGAATTACGAATAAGAAAGGATAAATTGACAAAAGTTGCCTAATATGTATGTCAAGAGAAATGAAAAGGTAAATAATGAATGGATGGATGAAGACAAGTGGATGAAAGCTAAAAATACTGACTGTGAAGAACTGTGAATAGCAAAAGGCACATCAGGACCACTAGTCTAATAAGTGTACAAATTTCACTAGTCTAATAAGTGTACAAATTTCACTTGTCTAATAAATGTACAAATTTCACTAGTCTAATAAATGTACAAATTTCACTAGTCTAATAAATGTACAAATTTCATTGAAATATCTTAAACATATTTTGGAGTTTTGCCAACAGAAACAAATGTGCAGCTAATGGATGGACAAACAAATGGACAAAAAGGAAATGTTTATTGTAAATTATGTTGCTCTGAGAATACTTACCTGATTAAACATTAGGAATTTATCACTGCTACCTCTCAAATCCAGCCTTCTAGAAAAGCCCAAAATATACCATACAAACTCAAAAAATAGCATATATGGAAAGAAACTCCAACATACCATCATAAATACCTCCCCTAACAACCAACGTGGCTACCTTTATACCAGATGTTCTACAGTTGAAGCTTGAGTAAAACATCATGGAGGATGCTCACATTTGCTGGAAGGTCTTCATCATAATGTGATCAATTAAGTATTCTTGGAGAAACATAATTTATGAAAACAATTTCTTTTCTTAATCAAATACATTACCAGATCACATTAAAGTTAGGAGAATATGTAATTGGAGGAGGAAATGCATGAACATCCAACCTCTACCATGGTTACCCTTCTTTGGTGACATCATGACTTAGATCACTATCACTATATAAAGGTTTCACTATTCTAACACTAGGCAGCACAACAGAAAGTCATGTATCTGTGACATCAACACAACAGTATTGACAAATTGACTGATATTTCCTTCCCCCAAAATTCCAGCAGCCAGCAGTCCCAACAAATCAAGAAGACAGAAGCTTGAAGTTGATTGTGCATGCTAGCCGAGAGCCTCAATGATGTCTTCGATGAAAATGTTGTGTTCAAAATTGAGACTTGTTGTGATGGCTCAAATCTTCAGCAGAAATTGTCTTGAAGTGCATCTGATTTTATCAAAATGTCTAAGTATGCTGAGCAGATCACCCACTTGAGCCATGATGCTAAGGCTTGGAGAATTTTGTCTTGCTTCCCTGCCTTTACTGGAACAAACAGTTGTTGGGCCTCTTGAATATTTTCCATGTATTTCAAGCAAAACCTGACAGTATGGACTGGGTCTTTCAGAGCTACCTCTCTTCAAGGATCAATCAAGGAGAATGAGTGAATGCTCATTTGTTAATTCCTGAAGATGGCAACCTGTTCCTAGCTACAAAGCCTGGTTATGTCGTTCCTAGCTACAAAGCCTGGTTATGTCATTAGAACAACTGAACCATCCAAACAGAACTGGAGATAGTTCAGGTCCTCTGACTGGGCATGCCATTCACTTATCCTGCATGCTAGAGATAGGGTTATCAAAAGCATGTCTTGTATGATAGTAGTTTCAATGATGTTCCAGACCAGGGCTAAAACTTATCAGAGTTAAGCCACAGCAGAACCCAGGAGTGGCTTCATCCGGGTAACAAGGTGGGGGAATCAGACCCAATTCAGATCAAAATTGGCCAGCAAGTCCACAAGGTCTTTGTCGTGTCCTACATCCCATCTCCCATGTGTCATAAATCAAGTAGCAGAAGCCCTTGATCAATAATAGGCACTAACTTCTTATCCTCGATGAGTCAAACAAAGATGTTAGCCAGCTGAGAAACTGAGACTCAGAAGCAAACAATGTTATTGTCCTTGCACCAGCCTGTAAAATGGCACCAGTTACCCTCATATGTTTTCAAAGTGCCAGTCATAAAAGAGGAGCATATCCTGACAGTTATGGGAAGCCTGTGACCTGGGTTGCTTGAGCAGGTTGGGCACTGCTAGGATTTTCCTGGCAACATTTCACTTAATTGAGTAGATCACTGAATATGGATTTGTTCATCTGCGAGGGGTAATAAAAACCATTCTGCTGGTCTGACCCCTTATCTTCTGAACTATTGTCAGGATCAGAACAGTCAGAAGGAAGGCATTGGCACAAAATAGGTTGCAAATGACTGCCAGAGCATCCACTGCCTAAGTTTCTGGGCCCAGGACTGGAAAGGTGAAGACTGGCAGGTCATGGTTCCACCTCATCGCAAAGAGATCCATCATCGGATGAACCCAGAGTGTACAAATCTTCTGAAAGATTGATGGATACGGAGACCACTCAATATGAAGAGTCTGACCCGTCCTCGATAACAAATCAGCCAGGACAGCCTGCTGAAAAAAATGTGTCTGATCTGAACCATGATATAAGAAGAAATGGTCAGCTAGTTTTGTGGATTGACTGATCAAAATGATCTACCTTTGCTTAATTATAGTGACGAATGTCCGGCCAGCAGGCTGGTCAGAAGTCATTACAGCTGCAGACTGCATTGATGGCCAGTGCAGCTGGTTAAAAACTGGCAAGGTTGGAATAAAAACCCCATGCACCCAGACTTATGGGCACTCTGGCCCTGCTCAGGCAAGCAGAGGGGATTTACACCCACTGGCCTGCCAAAAAGTGGGAGCAAACTCTTCCCACATGTCCAAGCCCACTGTAGAAAGATGGGAAGAAAGTTGGGACATAAAGTCCCCTGAAGCCAGAATCAGCAATGTTGTTCCCTGAACTAGGTGACTCATCTGCGACTCATTTACTGACTGCAGTGGCTGAAACATTAGTGCATTCTAGGTGTTCCGCTTTTCTGCCTGTAGTGACAGTTACCAATGGTAACTACCTAGGACTATTGGGAAGGGAAGGAGCCATCATGGCATCACCCACTAAGCTGGCTATCATGGCACATTAACTCAGGACATCAATGATCTTTGATTTTGTCTTTGCACGTCTCAGGACTGTTACGACTCTATGGTCTAAGAAAAATGTAACAGAAAGAAAGTGAAACCAACAAATCAAGTAAAAATCAACAAGCAATTTATTACTAGATAATTAAAATGAAAAATCAAAAAGTCACTTACAGTAATGTGTTTTGAAATCCTAATAATCCAATAAGAATGATTGTTCTAATCACAAGTCCTAAATATAGAATGTTCCGAATTCACGGCTGTGTCCTTGAATGTTATGATGTGTTAATGGTCTCCAAAGTCCTGATGTACTAGAAATCTTGATGTGCTGATGTCAAAATGAAGTATTCCAAAATCACTGAATAAGTTCAGTTAAATTCCAAAATCATCAATTAAAAATCCAAAATCCAAAAGTTTATGAGCACTGTTATAATTCAATGAATATTTAAAATAATTCCTCTCTTAGAATTTGGAATGAATTTTCACAACTGTAATAGCTCTTTACAAGACTGATGGTAATGTCAAAACTGAATAAATGTCCACCAAACATGGTATATATAAAGATTGGTCACATGACAGAATGTTCTAGAATGTGAGTCATCTTAATGGAATTCTAACTGTAAACAAAATTCAACCTTGACCTTCAAATTGAGAAAACATATTGATCAAAACAACCTAATTCAAGGACACTAGTTAAACATGTTTTTCCTGATAACATTAAGATTTAAGCAAATATTAAAGTGAAGAAACATTTATAATTTCCTAAAATATTTATAATATTATATAAACATCATACATAACACCTCCCCTCATAAAGAAAAAGAAAGATTTATATAATAAAGCTTTCTTTTGAATATACATCGAATACTACAATAACCAAAATTACATAAGAACATGTTTTATGATACTGGACCTAATTACATCAAGCAATATTACATTTCTAGGCACGTGAGAGTGCATCTGCAATCACATTGTCTTTTCCACTGATGTGTTTGATGTCAATGTTATATTCTTGCAATATCAAACTCCATCTCAACAATCTCCGATTTTTATCTTTCATTTTGTTGATGAAAGTAAGGGGATTGTGATCACTGTACACAATAATTGGAGAAAGAGCTGAGGTAACATACACTTCAAAATGCTGTAAAGCCAATATCAAAGCCAAACATTCCTTCTCAATTGTGGAATAATTTTTCTGGTGCTTGTTTAGTTTTTTAGAAAAATAACACACAGGGTGATCCACACCACTTTAGTCTTCCTGAATCAATACTCCACCAACCCCTACATCACTTGCATCAACAGATAATTTAAATGATTGGCTAAAATTTGGTGCAGAAAGAACTGGTGCATTCTTAAGCATGGCCTTTAACTTGTCAAAAGATTCCTGACACTTGTCAGACCAATGAAATTTGGTTTTCTTACTCAATAAACTTGTCAAAGGTTCAGCAATTTTGGAAAAATTGGAACAAAATTTCCGATAATATCCTGCCATACCTAGAAATCGCATCAGTTGCTTTTTACAAATTGGAACTTGAAATTCAGAGATAGCTTTGACCTTAGCTTCTATAGGTTTAACTTGACCTTGTCCCACAATATGTCCTAAAAATGTGACACAAGCATGACAAAACTCACTTTTGCTCAAATTAATTGTCAGATTCGCATCGCTGAGTCGATCAAAGAATTTTCGAATGGTTTCCAAATGATCTTCCCAGGTGTTGTTGTAGATAATGACGTCATCGATATAAGCGTCACAATTATCAAGACCAAATGTTATCATGTTCATCAGACGTTGAAACGTCGCAGGCGAATTTTTCATTCCAAACGGCATGACTTTATATTGATAAAGTCCATCTGGAGTTACAAATGCTGAAATTTCTTTTGCCCTTTCTGTCAGTGGAATTTGCCAGATTCCTTTTAAAAGGTCAAACTTGGTGACATATTCCGCATTTCCAATTTTATCAATGCAATCGTCCATTCTTGGGATTGGAAATGAATCAGTTTTGGTGACACTGTTGACTTTTCTATAGTCAGTACACATACGGAATGTATTATCTGGCTTGGGAACAAGAATACATGGTGAACTCCAGTTACTTTTACTTGGTTCTATGAAATCATTCTCCAGTAAATACTGAATTTCTTTCTTCAGATAGTTCTGTTTGAGAGGATTCATCCTATAAGGATGCTGTTTCACAGGCGCAGAATCTACAATGTCAACGTCATGATAAATTTTACTTGTTCGTGTTGGAACATCAGGAAACAAGTGCTCATAGTCATGTAATAGCTGTTTTAGTTCATTTCTTTCCTGTTGTTGTAGATGTGAAAGTTTCTGGCCTAGGTTGTTCAATATTTCTGAATTCCGAAGATTGGTTATACCAGAGTCACTATAGTCTGATCGTACTCCATCGTTGATATCTTCACTGTGTGGGACAGGTACAACTAAATTAACTGAATAATTAGCTGGGCTATCTCTGTCAAAATATTCCTTTAACATATTTATATGACAAAGTTGTTTCTGTTTCCGTCTCCCAGGAGTGTTAATGATATAATTTAAGTCATTTACTTTCTTTTCAACGGTGTAAGGACCATACAATTTAGCCTGAAGAGGATTCTGAGGTATGGGAAAGAGAGCCAGAACTTTGTCACCAGGTTTAAAACTCCTTTCCTGTGTATTTCTGTCATACCTTAATTTCATTTTTGACTGGGTAGTGTGAAGATTAGTTCTTGCTACTTCACAGGCCTTTGACAACTTGTATTTGAAATCAGAAACATAATCAAGAAGATTAATCTTTGAATCTTCATTTGAAAGAAGTTTCTCTTTCAATAATTTCAATGGTCCACGGACAGTATGACCAAAAACTAGTTCAAAGGGACTAAAACCCAACGACTCTTGAACTGATTCCCTAACAGCAAACAACAACAAATGAACACCCTCATCCCAATCCTTTTCTGTATCAAAGCAATATGATCGAATCATATTCTTCAAAGTTTGATGAAATCTTTCCAAAGCACCTTGACTTTCAGGGTGATAGGCAGAAGATTTAAACTGTTGGATGCCTAATTCATGCATAACTTGTTGGAAAATTCCAGACATAAAATTTGACCCTTGATCTGACTGGACAGATTTGGGAAGGCCAACAAGTGTAAAAAACTTCCCCAAAGCATTCACAATAGTTTTAGTTTTTATATTTCTCAGAGGAATTGCTTCTGGAAATCTTGTAGATGTACACATGATGGTCAACAAGTATTGGTTGCCTGACTTGGTTTTAGGTAAAGGACCAACACAGTCTACTATTATTCTACTAAATGGTTCATCAAATGCAGGGATAGGTTGCAGATGAGCCTTAGGTATCTTCTGATTGGGTTTTCCTACCATTTGACAAGTGTGACAAGATCTGCAGTATTTAGAAACATCACTTTTGAGTTTCGGCCAATAAAAATGATTCAAGATCTTGTGATAAGTCTTACGGACTCCTAAATGACCAGCCAAAGGAGTTTCATGGGCTAAATTAAGAATTTCCTGTCGATATGACTTAGGAACAACAATTTGATAGCTCACTGACCACTCGTCACCAGCGGGTACATCAGGTGGTCTCCATTTCCTCATAAGGACCCCATTTTTCACAAAGTAACACACTGGACTTGTGTGGCTTCAGTTTCACTAATAGCCCTCTGAAACAAACAAGATATCTCGGGATCTTGCTCCTGTTCAACGACAAGGGATTGTCGTTTGTCACCCTGAGTAGGACAAAGAGAATGAGTTGCCAAAAGAGGATCACTGTGATCAATACCATTTGATTGATCAATACCTGAGGAAAAAGTGACCTCATCAAGACTGACCAATACATGTGTCAGCTAAAGGAATAATATCCTGATCAACATCACTCTCAAGAGCTCTCTTTGCCATAGCTCTAGTAACTGCACAAGCAGGGTACAAATCAGGGATTTCAGTTTCGACAGGATCAACTTTCTGATCCAAACAAGGCTTGTCAGTTACAAGTGGATTAACCACAACCTTATCTCCAGCTAGGTCATTGCCTAGTAATAAATGAACACCCTCTATGGGTAAAGAAGTCACTGCCCCAACAGTCACAGGTCCAGAAACTAAGTCTGATGCCAAATTTACACAATGGAGAGGAACATTTACAAAGCCGCACTCTACTCCCTGAACAAGAACACTTTCACTTGAAGAAGACTCCTCAGACAAAGGCAAAGTACCTGATAATAAAAAACTCTGAGAAGCTCCAGTGTCCCTTAATATTTTAATTGGAATAGGTTTGGCAGAATCACCAATAAGTGATATAGAACCTTCTGACATGAATGGTTCATAAGCCTCCAAAATAGAATCAGACTGGGGTTTGTTTGACCCAACAAATGTATTGCTTTCAATACAAGACCGTGACCTTGACCTCGTAGAAATAAGAGCATTTGGAAAAGCTCGGTCTTTTCTCTGTTGCTTATTTTTCAACTTGAAGCAATCAGAAATAACGTGCCCTTTCTTTTTACAATAAGTGCACGTAGGAAGAGATAAGGATTTCTGATCAGTCTTATCAGATGTTTGATTCCTAACAGTTGTGCTGTTGTGAAATTTGGAAGTACTCGAATGAGATTGAAATGGTTTTTTACCAGAAAACTGCTGTGAGGACGACTTATTGCCAAATGAAATTTTGTGAGTCAAGGAATAATCATCAGCCATACGAGCAGTATTTTCCAAAGTTTCCACATTCTGCTCGTCAAGATAGGTTTTAACATCACTATGGATGCACCTCTTGAACTCTTCAATTAATACGAGCTGTCGGAGGTTATCATAACCTTGATCAACTTTCTTGGCTGAGCACCACCTATCAAATAGTTGTTCTTTATCCCTTGCAAATTCGACATGAGTTTGTCCAGTTTCTTTTCTACAATTCCTAAACCTTTGTCGATATGCCTCTGGTACCAACTCATAAGATTTCAAGATGTACTCCTTAACCACATCATAATCAGTGCTTTGTTGTACTGACAGTGAAGTGTAGACTTCACGAGCTTTGCCAATAAGTACACTCTGTAACAACAAAGTCCAATGCTCTCTGGGCCATTTCAAGTTTTCAGCTATTTTCTCGAAATGAAGAAAGTATTTATCTACTTCTTTTTCCTGAAAAGGGGGTACTAACCTAATATATCTAGTAACATCAAAACCTGAACTTGTATTTAAAGGAGTGGAGTGTGCTCTGTTTGCCAGTTCTAATTCTCTTAACTTAAATTGCATTTCCCTTTCTTCTCTTTGCATCTGCATTTGTATTTGTCTATCTTCTTTCTCTCTCTCTCTCCATCTGCATTTGCCTCTCTTCTTTCTCTCTCTCCATCTGTATCTGCATTTGTCTCTCTTCTTTCTCTCTCTCCAACTGCCTCTCTTCTTTTTCTCTCTCCATCTGCCTCTCTTCTTTCTGTATTTGGATCTGCCTCTCTTCTTTCTGCATTTGGATCTGCCTCTCTTCCTTCTCTCTCTCTCAGAGAATCTGAAGCTTTGCCAATTCTAAATCAATCTGGTTCTTTAACTCTAATTCCCTTAATTTCCTGTCAGAACCAGATACAGGCTTTCTTTTCAAACCTAAAGCACTATTTTCAAAAATTCCCTTTCCTACTAAATACTGAATTAAAATAATCTTTATCTCCTGTTTTGTCAATGATACTTTTGCCTCAGATAGACTGTATTTTCTGGCAAGCTCGAGCAACTCATCCTTTCTCATGCACTATAACCCCTCCTGGGTAGGTTTTGAAATGAAATTCTGAACATTAGATGCCATTGTAAATGCTTGTTGGTTTCACACAAAAAAATTTCTCTATTTAAAAATCTTTGCCAAAGACAAAAACAAAAAAAAATTCCAAGACAAAATCAATATGAATTTCAAAGATAAATTTAATATCTCTAATATGCTTTAAAGAAATTCAATCCCGGATGACGAACCCCCAATTTCTGTTACGACTCTATGGTCTAAGAAAAATGTAACAGAAAGAAAGTGAAACCAACAAATCAAGTAAAAATCAACAAGCAATTTATTACTAGATAATTAAAATGAAAAATCAAAAAGTCACTTACAGTAATGTGTTTTGAAATCCTAATAATCCAATAAGAATGATTGTTCTAATCACAAGTCCTAAATATAGAATGTTCCGAATTCACGGCTGTGTCCTTGAATGTTATGATGTGTTAATGGTCTCCAAAGTCCTGATGTACTAGAAATCTTGATGTGCTGATGTCAAAATGAAGTATTCCAAAATCTCTGAATAAGTTCAGTTAAATTCCAAAATCATCAATTAAAAATCCAAAATCCAAAAGTTTATGAGCACTGTTATAATTCAATGAATATTTAAAATAATTCCTCTCTTAGAATTTGGAATGAATTTTCACAACTGTAATAGCTCTTTATAAGACTGATGGTAATGTCAAAACTGAATAAATGTCCACCAAACATGGTATATATAAAGATTGGTCACATGACAGAATGTTCTAGAATGTGAGTCATCTTAATGGAATTCTAACTGTAAACAAAATTCAACCTTGACCTTCAAATTGAGAAAACATATTGATCAAAACAACCTAATTCAAGGACACTAGTTAAACATGTTTTTCCTGATAACATTAAGATTTAAGCAAATATTAAAGTGAAGAAACATTTATAATTTCCTAAAATATTTATAATATTATATAAACATCATACATAACAGGACATCAATGATCTTTGATTTTGTCTTTGCACGTCTCACTCTACTATTAAAACTCTTGTGTAAGACAGTGAACCAAGTCCCCTCTGACCATTCTGCACAGACACTGCATTACATAGATGAAGTACACCTAATGCAGGCATGGCACAAATCATGTGTCCTTTGCAACCTTGAATTTTTTGCATTTTGTGCATTTAATCATCATTGTATACATGAAACAACAATGAAAAAATTACTAATTAAAAAGAAACAAACATCCAGAAGGTGCAAACTACATCAAGAAAACACTAAAATAAGTCATATGCATAAATAAAAGTAGTGACCATTAAATAAATGCATATAAAAACTGAGCATCAACTATACCGTGTGTGACTATAAAGTCAGAGATAAAGTCTACAAATGGCAAAATGCATGCAAAAATACTAGTGAAAAATCAAAGATAAAGTTACCAATGCTTGAAGAAACCTCAAAATTACAATGCTATACCGACTTTACTGGCAGATGGATTAAAATAAAGGTAAAATCTAATGGATACACTGGTAAATGGCAATATGATGTTGACAGTATTGTTGGAAAAACTTAAACTCAAGAACATACAGTATATGGTATGGGGAGATAATTATAATTGTACCTCGGAAGAGTTTCTTCCCATAGATGCTATTTTTAGAGTCTATATGGCATATAGATGGGAAAGACATTTTTCCTGGAGGGTCAGATATGAGAGGTAGTGCAAGTGAATTCCTAATGTTAATGTGATCGGGTTATGTATTTGACAGAGAAACATTAAAAATACTGTAACTCTGATTCCACTGACTCGTTTTTCATAAGTCATGTAAAGGTTTTTCTAGTTTTAGTACTGATGGCCATATATGTGGATCAGCATCATCTGAACAAATTCTAAAGTTCTTTATGCCAGGATGCCTTCTGTCTCATTTGGTCAATATCTGCCAAGTACGGTTTTTAAGAAGCTGTTTAAAATTTTTTCTATTTATAGTAATGATCGCCATATTGTATGACAGATTAGCATCAATTCAAAAAATTTTAAAGGCCTTCATGTCAGAACGTTCCCTGTAAAATCATGTGAAATTGGTCTAGCAGCTATTAAGAACCTGCAAATAACATTTGTGAATGGATGATGCGACAGACAAAATACCATACCATAAGCTCCCTTGGCCTTACTGCCTGATGACCCAACAAAATCGACTTTGTATTAAATTCTGGTCATTTATAAAATCTGATCAGTGTGGATGCAAAGTTCATACAGCACTCACTAGTCACTCTTTCTCTCTCTCCAAGGTTCACTCATGGACATAGTTACTTCAAAAGGACCAAAAGCATAACACAAAACCATGCTAGGGTACTGTACAAGTAGTAAAAGTATGTGTCCATAGTTTTGCCTTAGATTCTTGAACAAATTATGCTTCATATACATGTAAGTATGAAATGAGAACAAGATCTTTTTTATTTTAATTTATTACTACTTCATGGAAATGAATATCTGTAAATGAAAGAAATCTATGTTGATTTTCAGATGTACTTTTAATTTCCATATCATTTTCTACACTCTTTTTCATTATTACAGCAATTCATTGTAAAGACAGTGAACACCATTCCCCTCCTCAAAAGATATTGATTTCCTCTTAAAGTACATGACTTCCTCCTAACACTGTGGTATATGAAACATGGAAACAATGTTTAAACTTGATTCTTTACTTGTCTGACACTACAATTACGAGTACTAGGTACAAAGATTTTCTGTGGGAGATAACCTTTTCCTCCAAGATCCTCAATACACAGACTACTGTGTCCCATCAAAGTTCTATGGTGACCATACTGTCAATAGAAGTGCTTTTTTCCTTCAAGTCTTGTTTTCTGTAGAGTCACTTTCCAAATTTAAATTCTTCTTTTCTGAGCTATTCTGTTTCAATGGCAAATGAACAATTTGCACAAGATAGCAAGATATCTACCTAAAAGCCAAATGCATGGACAGTAGGTTAAGAAATCTGGATCAGTATGATACTTGCTGATATTTTACAAACAATTTCTACCTTTTGTAACAGCAACTACATTTCATAGATAGGCAACATTTTTTTTTTAATCTGAAAGGCCTTCATGCCTTCATGCCAGGATGCTTTGTGGAAAACTTTGTCAAATTCTGTTCAGCAGTTTTTGAAGAAAAAAAAAAAGCCTTTTACTTTTTTTTTATTTATAGTAATGGCCGGAATATTTGAAGCTAGATCAGCATCATTTGTTAGAACTTGAAAGGCCTTCATGTCAAAATATTTCCTACGTTGGTCACACTCCATTCAGCCATTTTTTTTTTTATAAGAAGTAATTTCAAGGTTTTTCTATTCTTAGAAATGCTGACATATTTGATGGCAGATTGGCATCATTTGTATATACTTCAAAGGCATCTCATTGGCATCATTTGCATATACTTCAAAGGCATTTATATGAGATGCTTTCTGTCAAATCTGGTAAAAACTGGTTTCTGAGAAGAATTCATTTTAAAGATGTTTTAACTTTTAGTAATGGTGTCCATATTTGATGGTGAATTTACATACTTTCTTCAAACATAAAAAGAATTCATACCAGGATGCCTTCTGTCAAATGCAGCCAAATTCTGCTCAGCAATTTTTTGGAGAAGTTGTTTGAAAGTTTTAATATGTTTAGTAATATCAGAAATATGTGATGTCAGCTAGGCATCATTTGAAAAATATATAAGTCCTTTATGCCAGGATGCTTTCTGTCAAATTCTGTTTAAAAGGTTTTGAGAATAAGTCATTTAAACCTATTTATATTTTTCGTAATGGTGGCCATAGTTGATATCCGATTGGTATTAAATAAACAAAATTAAAAGGTCTTCATGCCCAGATGCTCGCTTAATAATTTGGTCAGATTCTATTTTGCAGTTTTTAATTAGAAACCATTTGAAGTTTTTTCTAGCTTCAGTAACACCATTCACATCTGATGGTGGCACAGTATTGTTTATACAAACTTGAAAGCCCTTCATGCCAGGATGCTCTTTTGGGGGTCAACTTTGATCAAATTCTGTTCAGTGGTTTTTGAGAAAAGTCATGTAAAATCAATTCTATTTGACTAACATTGGTCTTACGCGAGAACAGATAGGTATTAAAAAAAACATATATTAATGGATGACATCGCCTAATGCTGTATTTGGGGACCATATATTTATGGTCAAATGGAACCCTGTCCATATGCGAATACCATAAAAATATGGATCAGGACAATGACATCTACATATGTCAAATCTTGGCCAATCATTAATTGTGTGCTAATAATATTGGGGAGACAATGCAAGCTATAGGTCAACAGATACCAGCTTTGCATCACTGTAACAGTACATCAGTGAACAAGCATTACAACATGCTTATTTGGCCAGTAAAGTCTGTTGTCAAAAGTGGACATCGATGTAAACAATATGGTTGCTATTCAATACTTGCTGTCTTGCTTCTGTCTCAAAGATGATTAATGTTGAATTTTATGAATTTGAGAATAGACTTTCTACAGGATTATATCACATGCTTATCATGTGTTGATATGCAAATGCTCTGACACAGCCATCCCATTCAGTAAGAAATTCAAGTTCCACAAAATCAAGCTTAAACTAGTGGGCAAGTTTGTTTATCAATGTGTCTGTCATGAACAGAGCCTTTTCTTATATTGGCGGATACAATGTACCACCAAGAGTCAGAACTGTAACAAGCTTGAAAGGAACAAATCATTCAACTTTCGGGGGTGGTGGGGGGGTGAGGTTATAGTTTCGAGGTATTCCTTCATTGCCTAACCAAAAAGACTCTCTCTCTCTCAACAATCAAATTGTACAGGAAATTGACAAGTAACAGATATTAACCACTATTTAATGAACCCACTTTTATTACAGCAACAGGAAATGTCTGTGACTTGTCACTCTTTTAATCAAGACCTGCATTCAATACCTGAACTTTCAACCTAATGGTAATTGTTTTATTTAGTTTTGCTTTGTTTAGTTTTTACAGAGTTAGTTTTAGAAGTAGGACAATGAACATACAATAGGGATTATATTTTTTTGTGCTGATTTTCCTAAAATGTTTGAGAAGTATGAAGTTACATAAAATGTATCAATAAAAAATGTCTTCCCTAATATAATTTGTGAAGGAAAAATTGTTGATCTACTCTTGTCATTGAATATGTAATGTATATGAACATTAAATGAAAAGAAATGTTTTAATCCAAATTAATATGAAGATTTCAAAAGCAACTTGAGACCACATGTTAAAAACTAAAAAATCTTCCATGAAAATTGAATCAAGAGTTTCAGTAATGTTAAAAAAATATGGATATAACTAATGTCATAGACTAATACTTAAACAATCAGGTAATAAATTAATGCACTGCTCTTCTTTGCAGAATAATTTTCTTCAAGGAAAATTGCTTAGCCTTGCCACTGTGTTCATAATTATAAATCACCATTGTTAAAAATTTTCATCATTTTCTCATTTCATTTCTCCCATAACCTTGCTGGTCGTAGGGGCGCCACTGATGACTTTGCGACAATCTCTCTTCATTTTGCCATGTTCTCCACTGCTCTTTGGGACTTTGCAAAGTCCATGCCTGTCCACTCTTTGATATTGTCTTCCCATCTCTTCTTCTGTCTGCCTCGTTTTCTCTTTCCTCTCACTGTGCCCTGTAGGATTGTCTTTGACAGGCCAGTTGAGTGTGAGACGTGACCATACCATCTTAGTTTGCGTTTCTTTACATTGGTGAGCAGATCTTCATAAGGTCCAATTGCACCTTGGTATTTAGTGCGCACCTCTGCATTAGAGACGTGGTCTAAGTATGAGATTTTCAGGATCCTTCGATAACATCTCATCTCTAAGGCATGGATTCTTCTCTCTAATTCTGCTGTTAGGGTCCATGTCTCACATCTATATAGGAATATGGACATGATGAGGGAGCGCATAAGCTTGATCTTGGACCCAAGCATGATGTTGCTGTCTTTCCAAATAGGCTTCAGCCTAGCCAGAGCAGCTGTTGTCTGTGCAATCCTGGAAAGAACCTCAGATTTTGAACCTTCATCAGAGGCGATAGCACCTTGGTACTTGAAGCTTGTTACTGTGCCCAGCTTCTGTCCATTCACTCTTATTTCCTTTTGGATGCCACTCGGGTTGTTTGTCATTAGGTTTGTCTTTTCAGCATTGATCTTCATGCCATATCTCAGTGATGCTTGATTGAGACGGATCACTAAGGTTTCCATTTCTTCTTCATCTCCTTCTAAGCCATCGATATCATCAGCGAAGCGCAGGTTGGTGATTGTTCTGCCTCCAACACTGACACTGCCCTCATGGTCTTCCAAGGCGTCGGACATGATCCTTTCCAGGTAGATGTTGAAGAAAGTGGGTGAGAGAAGGCACCCCTGTCAGACTCCGACTGTGGTTCTGAACCAGTCTGCTATGTTGCCATTGACGACAACTGTACTGGTTGCCTTGTCATACAGGGTTTCTATAGTGCGGATTAGTTTTGCGTTTATGTTGTATATCCGCATGGTGGCCCACAAGGCTGCATGCCATACCTTGTCAAAAGACTTCTTGAAGTCAATGAAGACATGATAGAGGTTCTGTTGATGCTGGAGATGTTTTTCACAGAGGATTCTAAGATTGAAGATCTGTTCTGTAGTGCTACGTCCTGCTCTGAAACCTGCCTGTTCTTCCACAATGATGTGCTCTGCTTGGAGTTTCAGTCTGTTGAGGATGATCTTAAGCATAACCTTGCTGGGGTGACTGATGAGACTGATTGTTCGCTAGTTCTGGCACAGTTGTAGATTCCCTTTTTTAGGAAGAGTCACGATCAGAGACTGGGTCCATGGGGTGGGCCATTCTCCTGTTTGCCAGATTTGGTTGCAGATTGTTGTGAGGACATCTATCATGAAAGTTCCTCCTGCTTGAACAAGTTCTGCTGGTATATGGTCTACCCCAGCTGACTTCCCCTTCTTTAGTGCCTTTACTGCAGCCTCTACTTCATCTCTGAAGATCGGGTGGTCAACCTATGTTATGGTAAATAGTACGTTTATTACAGCTTGGTCTCCAGAAGTCTCCTGGTTGTAAAGCTCCGAACAGTATTCCGTCCATCTGTTAAGAATGTCTTGGTTTTCTGTCAGACTCTTACCAGCCTTGTCCTGAATCGTATTAGATCTCCCCAGTTTCTCTGTTGTCAGGTCTTTCACCAACTGGTATGCCCTTTTACTGTCATTCTGGTTCAGGCTTTTCTCAACTTCCTTGCATTGGTCCTCTAACCAGCTTTCTTTTGCTTTCTCTATGCTCTTCTTAATCCTGTTGTTAATCTCATTGTATTTTTTTTGCTCCTTCATGGTCTCCTCACTTACTCCTCAGTTTTCTCCTAACATCGCAGAGGTCAAGGATATCTGCTGTGACCCAAGGCTTCTTTATTCTACGATGCTTGTCAAGGATCTCTCCGGCTGTGTCTATTACTGCCTTGTTGAAAGTGATGATCAAGGAGTCTAGGTTTATTTCTTCATGTCCCAGAATTGTGAGTGGTGCAAATTTGCCACCTATTGATACTTCAAATGCTTGTACCACACTTGGATCTTTAAGTTTTTCAAGGTCAAACCTGATCCTAACTTGTCTTGGCTTATTGGTCTTCCTCAGACGAAGTTTGAAAGTCATCATCAGCAAGTCGTGGTCGCTTCCTATATCAGCTCCTGGGAAGCTACGTGTTCTGGCAATGTTTACGCTAGACCGGAAGCACTTTCTCACCAAGATGTAGTCAATCTGGTTGTGATGTTTTCCGTCTGGGCTGTGCCAAGTCCATCTTCTGGATAGTTTGTGGGGGCCAAGGGTGTTCGTTAGCACTAGGTTATTGTATGTGGCGAAGTCCAGGAGCTTTAGTCCTCTCTCATTGGTCTGCTTCGTACAGTATGGACCACAGACTTCTCGTCAGTCTGCTTGTGCATCTTCTCCTACCTTAGCATTCCAGTCTCCTTGAATAACCAGAATATCCTTCTTGGGTGTCTGGTCTATGAGAGTTTGAAGCTGGTCGTAGAACTCATCCAGTTCCTCGTTATCATGGTCTGATGTTGGGGCACAGACCTGTATGATAGTGATGTTAAAAGGAGATGCCCTCACGCGGATTGTAATCATCCTGTTAGACACTGGTCGACAACCCATGACTGCACTCACAATGTCCTTGTGTACCATAAACCCGACTCCATGTTCATGCTTATTCTCATGCCCAATGAAGTAGATCCTGTGTCCGTCATATGTTGATCTCTCTCTGAAATTTTTCCAGCACATCTTGCAGAGTCTAAGGATGTGCCATTGGTACCTTCCCATCTCATTGGTAGCTCCTTGAATTTCCCTGCTGGTTTTAATGTCCTGACATTCCATGTTCCAATGTTATCTCTTGCCTGTACTTTGATTTTAGGCTCAAGCAATTGTAAAAATATACATGTAAATAAATTCCTCAAATTCCACAGGAAGCACTATTTAAAAAATGCCAAGTGTTTCATGAAATGTTTTTTTTTTAATTTGATACGCATACAAGTCTATATTATGGTTTTTATACATGAAAAATAACTATCTGCAATTCAGTAAGGTTCACATATAAAGTTAGCCTTTTGTGATTTTCACTGTTTATCACCTTGAAAAATATAGCTGTAACTTTACCTAAATACATTTAAATAAAATATAGATCAATCCAAAGGTTGCACTGCCCACTGGCAAAATCTCATTAACAATATTTATTCTGTAGTTTTAACAGGCCACATTCATAATCTGTTATGATTGTTGCTGATAGATCTATTTTCTTTAAAAATGACAGTTCGCAAGTAATGATCTTCATTGAAAACCTCACAAGTCTTTATCTTTAATTCATAATCATATGACAGAGAATTATGTGAATGCCAGTACTTTCAGTAATAGCAACTTTCAGGTCTCTCAGTTTATCTACTTCAACACCAGTCAAAAGAATACCTGACAACCAATGCCACTTGCATACATGTGTACTGGATGCAAGAGCTCCCATCCAGTGTTGCAAATCTACACCTCAGTGTTCATACTGTTGTGTATTTCAGCCTCACCTGGTGGTAAAAATCAAAGAACTCATTTGGCTTTATATAACAACACTGGCAGTTCTCAGCTGATGTTTCATACGTAACCGTATGTAACCGAAAAATCGTACAACACTCTATTGTCACAAGAGAAGACCCAAATTAATGGCTGTGATAATACTGATGTAACTGATAGTATTAAATAAAAAAACTTTCAGATGTAGGCACTGTAGATGATTACAAAAATAAATATGTAGATTAAGTAGACCTTTGACAGCTGTGCTCAAACTCTATATACATTACAAGATATATTAAAAATAACATCTTAAAACACCTTGAGTTGTGAAGAAAGTTATTCTAAAACTATATTTTTTGTCATAGATTAAAGAATGCATTAATCAGACATCTTTTAAAGCAATCACAAACATAATGTATCCAATACTCGTGATATGCATTCAGTTTGCATATACAGTGTATATGGTATATAAAGAAAAGTTAAGACTTACAGAAAATTCAGTAGTGGAGCTGGCAAAAACAACATTTTATTTAGTACGAGATCACACAAAAAGTCTTTAAATCCATTAATAAAATCCTAACTATTTGACCATTTTTTATATTTAAAAAAAAATTATATTTGTTCATTTCTACATGATGTTATAAAACAATGTTTTTTTCCAAATTAAGTCAACTACAGTTGATGGTAAAACTGCAGATGGATTTTTTTGTCTGTTATTACATTCGTCACATGTATAGTTACTTATATTTGTCAGATTTATTCTTGCTAGCAGTAGTAATTGCACACTGAGTTCTTTGAAAAATTAATGCTGTTTTTATTTGGATACAAGATTCTGCCAACAATTTTTTCAAAAGTCTTTTTAATCCTTTCAACCACTATAATAATATTTAAATAACCAAATAGTTATATTTTATATGACGACAATTTGTTATTAATTGAACACTACAGAAATATTGCATCATCTAAATATTATAACATACTGAAATATATTGTTAGAAACTTTAATTATCCAGCTTAGACCTTGAAATAATACACTCATGATACAAGTGATATGTAGACAAAAATGTAGCGATCCATATACACATGGTGAATAATTATTTTTGACGGAAAAGTATACATTATATTTGATTTTTTTCTCCAAATAAATACTATTCCACCCTTTTTTCCTATTTGGTTGCTATGGTAACCATGAATATCCATCATTTTCACTGACACTTTTGGTGTCAGCAATTTGCATGCATATATACATCACTTTGTACAGTTTCACCCCAATCTGAATATAAATACCAGTTTTGAAGCAGTTATATGGATTGGCTCAAAAAGTCTGTATTGTTCTGAAACAACTCAGCATGCATGGATGGGGCAGTTAGAAACAAATAAGTATAGGTTACAAGGTCATGCTGAAACAATGCAACACTACCAGGGTTAAAAGGTTTTTAAGACAGGATTCTAAATAAAAAATTTAGCAGTTTTTAAAAGAAGTCATTTGAAGGTTTTTCTATTATTACAAATGGTGGCCATATCTAATGCCAGATAATATGCAGGACCATACCATAAGCCACCCGAGTTTATGGTCAGGTTAACTAAAACAAAAACACTTGATTAAATAAAACTTTTCTGTAGAACCTGGTGTCTTACATCACTCACAAATTGCTTTTAATTTACCATCTTATTTCACTTTTTTAAACCATGAGAACTGCTTCTCCTACTCAGGTCTCCAAGTTCTCACATTTATATTTCTATTACCATTTTGATCAGCGTCATTCACTGTAGTCGAGATGGAGTCAGCATTAAATATACATTTTGAAAACTCTTTGTTGTCTTCACTTGTGCTCTCACTTTCATCTATTTTTTGCCTTTTATTAGCATTAGTGTCATTTTTATCGCAATTCCATTTTCCAAAAAATTTAAACAGATTTTGCAGACTCATTTTTACGAGTCAAAGTAGTTTTGTGCACTCTTTTAAATAGGCTCTAATGGTAATGTAGTGCCCTAGTCTAAATCACATGTTACTGAAGTAGCAGTTATTATTATTATTATTATTATCATCATTAATGATTGGACAGTATTGTCCAACTCACACTCTGAGAAAGTTTTGATTACTTTCATTATACGCATTGTCACCAGTTTAAACAATGTTACAATAACAATAGGCATCATTTATTTGCCAAACAATCGCATGTACTTACGCATCATCACCAATTTAAACACTGTTACAACAAGAATGGGCATCATTTATTTGCCAAACAATCACAGGTGCTTACACACATTCAACAGAACATCTATTTCTTTGAAGTCATCACATCAGAGAAGGATTAACTGTTAATTAGTCACACCTGCTTCATGCTTGTTTACCCAAGACAAGCCATTAACGGGCCATGACTGACCAAAGTATAAAAAGTGGAGTACCATGGGGGAAAGTGCGGCATGTCATGGGGATGAATTACATGGAGAAACGGTGCACCCTCTGAAAGCCCTGGGATGGAGTATTTTACTCCCTAGTCTGGAACTAATTATATTTTCTAAAACTCAATGGGGTATTGTGTGAACATCACAAAACACAAACTTATGATACCAGACTGGGTCTTAATCATCATGACGGTAATCATGCCTTTTAGAATGTTTAAAACGGCTTAGTGACCAACACTAATTCAGGGTACATTCAATTTTTATGGCCCTATCTGTGTCAGCATTCTCAGATCATCAAATACAATCATTTCAAATGTGTGTGGAACATCTAGAATTTGTCCTGAAAGCACAGGTGATATTAATCTAATGCACTATTATAAAACATGGAATATGCTTGCTTTAGGAACAATACGCTGACAGCTCTGGACCAAATTAAATTGTTTTGCATACTTTTAATGCATTAAAAAATGTATTTATGCATTTTCAGTCAATTTGTTTGAGTAAAATAAGCAAATACTCTGCTCATATAGCACAGTCACCATGCTGAAGCAGATGAGACAACAAGCTGAGAACAACATTTTTGAAAATAAACAAATACACTTTCAGTTTTTAAATGTGTTAATTTTACCAGTCAATATTAAACATATATTTCATCTTTAGTGGACTTTGCAAACAGAACAAAATCTTACATGAATATGAATGTGGTAAAACCAACTAAAATTGCTGGATAAAATGGCCTATCCCAACTGATGAGGTGATTAAGTGGTATCAATACTTCACGCCATCCCTTAAGGTCATTCCTCAGTTTCGAAAGTGGGTCATGTCTCTGTAAAAATACAAAATATATCATTATTGCACTTGCTAGACTCATTTGATAATGATGCATCTGCCTCAATAGTATATTTTTCACACTGATATTTTGAAGTAATCCTTTATTTGCCTTCAGAGGTGAAAATTCAGACCTGATCCCTTACAGGAGTCTTCAAGATTAGGATGTACATGCATTGTTTGAAGACATGATGTCTAAAAAGTACACAATAATGCATTTCTTCTGAAAATTCAACATCAATGTACCTGCAGATTTTGACTGTGAAATATCTTGAATGTTAAAAAAAGACTTTTCTGACTCTTTGTATAAAGAGCATGTGGTTTTTCAATAATCATTTTGTCCCAAATAAAAATCTACATGCCTTGATGAGTTTTTTTACCATCTCAGAAAATCAAGAAACCCTTGGGAAAGTAGCTCTTTGAGGAAAATGGGCCCAGTTTCAGAATTAGACAGGCACCAGGTATGGGGCTATCTATTAGGGGTCAAATATTCAACAATTCATCGATAATTTTGTTGCTTAGAAACACTTCAATACAAAATGCACAGAATCAAAACAAATAATACTTATTTTATATAAGTTACATTTAATATTCAAATGCCATAAATAATATATTTTATAATAAATGGTTGTTTGCATCTTTATTCTTTAAAATGAAGATTCATCAGAGTGAGCCATAGCGGCATAAGATATGATTTGAAATAAAATTAAAAGTAGAGAGTGCCATAAAGGAAACAAATAGCAGTCGCAAATAATGTCGTGAAAAACATTATTATTTTTCCATAACAATGCAGGTCTGTATGGTTAAATGATTGGCTGCTTTTTATATTCTTAATCTGCCTGTACCTGGTGCACTTGAGAACCTGGTGTATTATGTTATTTCCGCTTCTTACCATCATATTACGTGGGTCGAAAAAACAGCATTTCTTGCCTATCTAAGTTGGAATAAATTACCTGTAATCACATCATTTCATTTGCAATATATTTGTTTTACGGTGAGAAAAATAAATCAGAAACCAGAACTCATCACGGCTCTATTTTAACTATATACCCTTGTTCCTCACTTCTTAAGGAATTGTTTAATCTCATCTTCAAAAGCAAAAATTTTAGAATTTGTTCTGTGAATGAAAGGAAGACATGTACATAAATTAGGCAATATCATTCTGTTCAGCGCTAAACTCATCGGTAAATTGTATGGCATCTCTTACATGTCAAAGTGCAAGATGTCATAATATGTGTATGTGATAATGTTTGAATTTTTGTTGTACACTGCAAATAATAATAAACTTCCGTGAAATACCACGCACCGAGCACTTTTAGAACTTTCAAAGAAACAGAATAAAATCGAAGCTTGCCAAGAAAACACAATCAAGGATTACTTTTACTGTACAACAAAAAAAGGATTGGAACACTCATATTATCAAAAAGTCAACTGCGAACTTGACTCGATTGACTGCTGCATTGAGTATTACCCCAACATAAAAATGGAAACGCGTTTTATTAAGTTTTAGATTTATTTCTCCTGTTTACTTCGTTATCGTAAATCCGCTGACTACTGCCATCTGCCATTGTTTCTGATTCTTTGAAATGATCTTAGAAGCCTTGAGAAAACGAAATTATGATCAGTATCTAATTTAGGTCCAACGGTAAAATACAAGTGCATCCGAATCAAATGTATGTACAATACTCAAATCGAAGTAGAATACGGACGCGCAACGTTAGAGCGCAAGCGCGCGCAGCTACTCGTTACCCAGCAATAAGCACAGTCGACTCTTTTTTTTTTTTTTTTTTTTTTCTTCTTCTTTTTCCTACAGCACAACAAGCATGGATACATACTCTCTCTCTCTCTCTCTCTCTCTCTCTCTCTCTCTCTCTCTCTCTCTCTCTCATATTTAAAAATTAACCTGCACGCGATATGTATTTTAACCGACACTAGACAATCACTACCATTATATGTCAATGCATATATTCTTCTAATGAAAGTTAACAAAATTGTGCACTCGGTACTAATAAGATGTATGTATGTATGTATGTATGTATGTATGTATGTATGTATGTATGTATGTATGTATGTATGTATGTATGTATGTATGTATGTATGTATGTATGTATGTATGTATGTGTGTGTGTATACATATGTATGTATGTATGTATGTATGTATGTATGTATGTATGTATGTATGTATGTATGTATTTGTATGTGTGTGTGTGTGTGTGTGTGTGTTTGTCCACTAAACATGGTATATATAAAGATTGGTCACATGACAGAATATTCTAGAATATGTGTCATCTTAATGGAATTTTACTTGTATGGACATGACTTTTTACACATAACTCTAAGGATTTTCCAGTTTTATCTGTAAACAAAATCAACCTTGACCTCAAATTCAGTAAACATTTTGTTTATCAAAACTATCCTTTAGCTTAAATCTGAAGTAAACAACCTAATTCAAGGACACTAGTTAAACATGTTTTTTTTCTTCTGATAAACAATATTAAGATTTAAGCAAATATTAAAGTCAAGTAACATTTATAATTTCCTAAAATATCTATAATATTATATAAACATCATACATAACACCTCCCCTCATAAGGAAAAAGAAAGATTTATGCAATAAAGCTTTCTTTTGAATATACATCTAATACTATAATAAGCAAAATTACATAATAAAATGTTTTATGATACTGAACTTAATTACATCAAGCAATATAACATTTCTAGGCACGTGAGAGTGCATCTGCAATCACATTGTCTTTTCCACTGATGTGTCTGATGTCAATGTTATATTCCTGCAATATTAAACTCCATCTCAACAATCTCCGATTTTTATCTTTCATTTTGTTGATGAAAGTAAGGGGATTGTGATCACTGTACACAATAATTGGAGAAAGAGCTGAGGTAACATACACTTCAAATGCTGTAAAGCCAATATCAAAGCCAAACATTCCTTCTCAATTGTGGAATCATTTTTCTGGTGCTTGTTTAGTTTTTTAGAAAAATAACACACAGGATGATCCACACCACTTTTGTCTTCCTGAATCAATACTCCACCAACCCCTACATCACTTGCATCAACAGATAATTTAAATGATTGGCTGAAATTTGGTGCAGAAAGAACTGGTGCATTCTTAAGCATGGCCTTTAACTTGTCAAAAGATTCCTGACACTTGTCAGACCAATGAAATTTGGTTTTCTTACTCAATAAACTTGTCAAAGGTTCAGCAATTTTGGAAAAATTGGAACAAAATTTCCGATATTATAACGGCCATACCTAAAAATCGCATCAGTTGCTTTTTACAAATTGGAACTTGAAATTCAGAGATAGCTTTGACCTTAGCTTCAATAGGTTTAACTTGACCTTGTCCCACAATATGTCCTAAAAATGTGACACAAGCATGACAAAACTCACTTTTGCTCAAATTAATTGTCAGATTCGCATCGCTGAGTCGATCAAAGAATTTTCGAATGGTTTCCAAATGATCTTCCCAGGTGTTGTTGTAGATAATGACGTCATCGATATAAGCGTCACAATTATCAAGACCAGATGTTATCATGTTCATCAGACGTTGAAACGTTGCAGGCGAATTTATTTTTCATTCCAAACGGCATGACTTTATATTGATAAAGTCCATCTGGAGTTACAAATGCTGAAATTTCTTTTGCCCTTTCCGTCAGTGGAATTTGCCAGATTCCTTTTAAAAGCTCAAACTTGGTGACATATTTCGCATTTCCAATTTTATCAAGGCAATCGTCCATTCTTGGGATTGGAAAGGAATCAGTTTTTGGTGACACTGTTGACTTTTCTATAGTCAGTACGCATACAGAATGTATTATCTGGCTTGGGAACAAGAATACATGGTGAACTCCAGTTACTTTTACTTGGTTCTATGAAATCATTCTCCAGTAAATATTGAATTTCTTTCTTCAGATAGTTCTGTTTGAGAGGATTCATCCTATAAGGATGCTGTTTCACAGGCGCAGAATCTACAATGTCAACGTAATGATAAATTTTACTTGTTCGTGTTGGAACATCAGGAAACAAGTGCTCATAGTCATGTAATAGCTGTTTTAGTTCATTTCTTTCCTGTTGTTGTAGATGTGAAAGTTTCTGGTCTAGATTGTTCAATATTTCTGAATTCCGAAGATTGGCTATACCAGAGTAAATATAGTCTGATTGTACTCCATCGTTGATATCTTCACTGTGTGGGACAGGTACAATTAAATTAACTGAATAATTAGCTGGGCTATCTCTGTCAAAATATTCCTTTAACATATTTATATGACAAAGTTGTTTCTGTTTCCGTCTCCCAGGAGTGGTAATGATATAATTTAAGTCATTTACTTTCTTTTCAACGGTATAAGGACCATACAATTTAGCCTGAAGAGGATTCTGAGGTATGAGAAAGAAAGCCAGAACTTTGTCACCAGGTTTAAAACTCCTTTCCTGTGTATTTCTGTCATACCTTAATTTCATTTTTGACTGGGTAGTGTGAAGATTAGTTCTTGCTACTTCACAGGCCTTTGACAACTTGTATTTGAAATCAGAGACATAATCAAGAAGATTAATCTTTGAATCTTCGTTTGAAAGAAGTTTCTCTTTCAATAATTTCAATGGTCCACGAACAGTATGACCAAAAACTAATTCAAAGGGACTAAAACCGAACGACTCTTGAACTGATTCCCTAACAGCAAACAACAACAAATGAACACCCTCATCCCAATCCTTTTCTGTATCAAAGCAATATGATCGAATCATATTCTTCAAAGTTTGATGAAATCTTTCCAAAGCACCTTGACTTTCAGGTTAATAGGAAGAAGATTTAAACTGTTGGATGCCTAATTCATGCATAACTTGTTGGAAAATTCCAGACATAAAATTTGACCCTTGATCCGACTGGACAGATTTGGGAAGGCCAACAAGTGTAAAAAAAAAATTCACCAAAGCTTTCACAATAGTTTTAATTTTTATATTTCTCAGAGAAATTGCATCTGGAAATCTTGTAGATGCACACATGATGATCAACAAGTATTGGTTGCCTGACTTGGTTTTAGGTAAAGGACCAACACAGTCTACTATTATTCTACTAAATGGTTCATCAAATGCAGGAATAGGTTGCAAATGAGCCTTAGGTATCTTCTGATTGGGTTTTCCTACCATTTGACAAGTGTGACAAGATCTGCAGTATTTAGTAACATCACTTTTGAGTTTCGGCCAATAAAAATGATTCAAGATCTTGTGATAAGTATTACGGACTCCTAAATGACCAGCCAAAGGAGTTTCATGGGCTAGATTAAGAATTTCCTGTCGATATGACTTAGGAACAACAATTTGATAGCTCACTGACCACTCGTCACCAGCGGGTACCTCAGGTGGTCTCCATTTCCTCATGAGGATCCCATTTTTCACAAAGTAACACACTGGAACTTGTGTGGCTTCAGTTTCACTAATAGCCCTCTGAAACAAACAAGATATCTCGGGATCTTGCTCCTGTTCAACGACAAGGGATTGTCGTTTGTCACCCTGATTAGAACAAAGAGAATGAGTTGCCAAAAGAGGATCACTGTGATCAATACCATTTGATTGATCAATACCTGAGGAAAAAGTGACCTCATCAAAAAGACTGACCAATACATGTGTCAGCTAAAGGAATAATATCCTGATCAACATCACTCTCAAAAGCTCTTTTTGCCATAGCTCTAGTAACTGCACAAGCAGGATACAAATCAGGGATTTCAATTTCGACAGGATCAACTTTCTGATCCAAACAAGGCCTGTCAGTTACAAGTGGATTAACCACAACCTTATCTCCAGCTAGGTCATTGCCTAGTAATAAAGGAACACCCTCTGTGGGTAAAGAAGTCACTACCCCAACAGTCACAGGTCCAGAAACTAAGTCTGATGCCAAATTTACACAATGGAGAGGAACATTTACAAAGCCGCACTCTACTCCTTGAACAAGAACACTTTCACTAGAGGAAGACTCCTCAGACAACGGCAAAGTACCTGATAATAAAAGACTCTGAGAAGCTCCAGTGTCCCTTAATATTTTAATTGGGATAGGCTTGGCAGAATCACCAATAAGTGATATAGAACCTTCTGCATGAATGGTTCATAAGCCTCCAAAAAAGAATCAGACTGGGGTTTGTTTGACCCAAAACATTTATTTCTTTCAATACAAGACCGTGACCTTGACCTCGTAGAAATAAGAGCATTCGGAAAAGCTCTATCTTTACTCTGTTGCTTATTTTTCAACTTGAAGCAATCAGAAATAACGTGCCCTTTCATTTTACAATACGTGCACGTAGGAAGAGATAATGATTTCTGATCAGTCTTATCAGATGTTTGATTCCTAACAGTTGTGCTGTTGTGAAATTTGGAAGTACTCGTATGAGATTGAAATGGTTTTTTACCAGAAAACTGCTGAGAGGATGACTTATTGCCAAATGAAATTTTGTGAGTCAAGGAATAATCATCAGCCATACGAGCAGCATTTTCCAAAGCTTATACATTCTGCTCATCAAGATAGGTCTTAACATCACTATGGATGCACCTCTTGAACTCTTCAATTAATACGAGCTGTCGGAGGTTATCATAATCTTGATCAACTTTCTTGGCTGAGCACCACCTATCAAATAGTTGTTCTTTTTCCCTTGCAAATTCGACATGAGTTTGTCCAGTTTCTTTTCTACAATTCCTAAACCTTTGTCGATATGCCTCATAAGCTTTCAAGATGTACTCCTTAACCACATCATAATCAGTGCTTTGTTGTACTGACAGTAAAGTGTAGACTTCACTAGCTTTGCCAATAATACACTTTGTAATAACAAAGTCCAATGCTCTCTGGGCCATTTCAAGTTTTCAGCAATTTTCTCGAAATGAAGAAAGTATTTATCTACTTCTTTTTCCTGAAAAGGGGGTACTAACCTAATATATCTAGTAACATCAAAACCTGAACTTGTGTTTAAAGGAGTGGAGTGTGCTCTGTTTGCCAGTTCTAATTCTCTTAATTTAAATTGCATTTCCGTTTCTTCTCTTTCTCGCTCGCTCTCTGCATCTCCCTCTCCTCTTTCTCTCTCTCCATCTGCATTTGCCTCTCTTCTTTATCTCTCTCCATCTGCATTTGCATTTGTATCTGTCTCTCTTCTTTCTCTCTCTCTATCTGCATCCGCCGTTCCTCTTTCTCTCTCTCCATCTGCCTCTCCTCTTTCTGAATCTGAAGCTTTGCCAATTCTAAATCCATCTGATTCTTTAACTCTAATTCCATTAATTTTCTGTTAGAGCCAGTTACAGGCTTTCTCTTCAGACTTAAAGCACTACTATCAAAAACTACCTTTCCTACTAAATATTGAATTAAAATACTCTTTATCTCCTATTTTGTCAATGATGCTTTCGCCTCAGACAGACTGTATTTTCTGGCAAGTTCGAGCAACTCATCCTTTCTCATACACTCTAACCCCTCCGGGGTAGGTTTTGAAAATGAAATTCTGAACATTAAATGCCATTGTGAATGCTTGTTGGTTTCACACACAAAAAAATTCTCTATTTAAAATCTTTGCCAAAGACAAGACAAAATCAATATGAATTTCAAAGATAACATTAATATCTCTAATATGCTTTAAAGAAATTCTATCCCGGATGACGAGCCCCCAATTTCTGTTACGACTCTATGGTCTAGAAAAATGTAACAGAAAGAAAGTGAAACCAACAAATCAAGTAAAAATCAACAAGCAATTTATTACTAGATAATTAAAATGAAAAATCAAAAAGACACTTACAGTAATGTGTATTAAAATCCAAATAATCCAATAAGAATTAGTGTTCTAATCACAAGTCCTAAATATAGAATGTTCCGAATTTACGGCTGTATCCTTGAGTGTTATGATGTGCCAATGGTCTTCAAAGTCCTGATGTACTAGTAGTCTTTAATGTGCTGATGTCAAAATGAAGTACTCCAAAATATCTCTGAATAAGTTCACATAAATTCCAAAATCATCAATTAAAAATCCAAAATCCAAAAGTCTATGAGCACTGTTATAATCCAATGAATATTCTAAATAATTCCTCTCTTAGAATTTGGAATGACTTTCCACAACTGTAATAGCTCTTTACAAGGCTGATAGTAATGTCGAAACTGAAAAACTGTCCACTAAACATGGTATATATAAAGACTGGTCACATGACAGAATATTTACTTGGAATTTTACTTGTATGGACATGACTTTTTACACATAACTCTAAGGATTTTCCAGTTTTATCTGTAAACAAAATCAACCTTGACCTCAAATTCAGTAAATATTTTGTTTATCAAAACTATCCTTTAGCTTAAATCTGAAGTAAACAACCTAATTCAAAGACACTAGTTAAACATGTTTTTTTCTGATAAACAATATTAAGATTTAAGCAAATATTAAAGTCAAGAAACATTTATAATTTCCTAAAATATCTATAATATTATATAAACATCATACATAACAGTATGTATGTATGTATGTATGTATGTATGTATGTATGTATGTATGTATGTATGTATGTATGTATGTATGTATGTATGTATGTATGTATGTATCTGAGTAGTTAAATGTTGATGTTTTCAACTACCCACTCCTTACTAAAACACTATTTTTTTTGGTTTATTGCGCAGCCATTAAAAGAAATACAAAGCGTAAAGTAAGTGGACGGTGTCAGTGAATCATCAACAGTTTAGCCGCTCCATTTAGTATAGTAGTAAGGCACTATACACAGTAGTAAGACTTACTATTCAAAGTTAACAGATGCAATTTTTTTTTTTTAAAGTAAAAATATTGATTTTCTTCCAAAGTGTTAATACTAAAATTCAAGACCCAGAAATCGAAAAGAGAGTGACAAAATATAAAAGTCGTAAAAAAAAGAATGTCATTGAACTCGCAGCTAGAAAATCGAAGATCAAATGCATATTATTATGTTAAGAAAGAAATTTACGACCTCAGATTTGTATGCATGTGCGGTAGCGCTATAATTTACATGTATTTTAATCAGCATGTAAAGTCTAAAGTAAACAGAAAATATGAGATAGAAAATTATGAATATATTCAAAGTCGAAAGAATTTTTTAAAAATATTAGAGAACGGGGAGATATGAACAGGGCCGATTTAACTGCTAGGCAAACTAGCGTTCGCCTAGGGCGGCAAAATTTGGGGGGGGGGGACAAAAAATGAATAAAAAAAGAAAGAGAAATAGCGTAAAATAGAAGTTAATAAGCGTCTAAAAAAGACAGAAAAAAAGAAAGAAAAAATAAATGTACAATATTCATTTTTGAAAGTTAAGTGTGTGGGAGGGGGGCGTAAGTCTGAATGTTCGTCTAGGGCGCCAAATACTCTTGCGCCGGCCCTGCCCAGCGAGCAAACAAGCAAACGGAAAAAGAGAGTAAATGTGTTCTAAGTTATGATTTAGTTTATGCTTGGAAATCCGGAGTTTCTTACACGCGTATGTATTCAAATACTGACAAATAGACCCAAATACTGTCCAAATACGATGCATATATATACACATGTAACCACAGCGAGATTAACTTTTTGAGTTTGACCTGTTTTCTGGACTTCATTTGTACAATATAAAAACATGCACGCGTTTTAAAATAAAACTGTTAATAAACATGAATAGATTTATTTGCATCAACTAAAAAGCACAAAGATGCCTGGATAGCAAGTAAGGGTTGCAATATTAAATTACGACCAATTTCTAGAATTAGAACACCTCATGGGAAACCTGCAGTAAGTTTTAAAATAATACTTTAGACTTAAAGAGTTATGCAGATACGATTTATATAAGTCGTATTATTGATAAATTAAAATAGGACACCCTCACGCCCAATAAAATGCCCATCATTAGTCCAAAGTGTGAAATTTTCTATCTATGCTTATAAAACGTGCATAAATTTGCATATATGGACCATACATATATTAGAGGACATATCTGGATATATTCCGGTCGTATTTGGGTAGTATTTAGATATATCTGGGTAGTATTTAGATATATCTGGGTAGTATTTAGATATATTTGGGTAGTATTTAGATGTATCTGGGTAGTATTTAGATATATCTGGGTAGTATTTAGATGTATCTGGGTAGTATTTAGGTATATCTGGATAGTATTTAGATATATCTGGGTAGTATTTAGATTTATCTGGGTAGTATTTAGATATATCTGGGTAGTATTTAGATATATCTGGGTAGTATTTAGATGTATCTGGGTAGTATTTAGGTATATCTGAGTAGTATTTAGATATATCCGGGTAGTATTTAGGTATATCTGGGTAGTATTTAGATATATCTGGGTAGTATTTAGATATATCTGGGTAGTATTTAGATGTATCTGGGCAGTATTAGATATATTTGGGTAGTATTTAGATATATCTGGGTAGTATTTAGGTATATCCGGGTAGTATTTAGGTATATCTGGGTAGTATTTAGATATATCTGGGTAGTATTTAGGTATATTTTGGTAGTATTTAGATATATCTGGGTAGAATTTAGATATATCTGAGTATATTTAGATATATCTGGGTAGTATTTAGATATATCTGGGTATATTTAGATATATCTGGGTAGTATTTAGGTATATTTGGGTAGTATTTAGATATATCTGGGTAGAATTTAGATATATCTGAGTATATTTAGATATATCTGGGTAGTATTTAGATATATCTGTGTAGCATTTAGGTGCATTTGGGTAGTATTTAGGTGCATTTGGGTAGTATTTAGATATATCTGGGTAGTATTTAGGTGCATTTGGGTAAATTATCTATCCAGAATGCAGCCTTTAGGCGCAAGTCGATGATAAAGATACAGATAACACTCTATTGATATATTTATTAACATGTTTCTTTTCTGAATGATAGAGACTGAATTCATAAAACTGGAATATCTTTTGTAAATTGTTAATATTTCGTTGCCGTATATTTATTAATGTCTTTCATTAATGTTCGGTAGATTGCCTGCACTATTATGATATGAAAAATATAAGTATTTTCCAGACATTTATGTGAAATTGTATACAGTCTAAATTTAGCGACATTATCTTGTATATACACATGTTAAAGAACACTCGAACTTTGATTAGTTTAAACATATTTTATTTCATAAATTTGTATTTGGAGATTATAAGATGTACAATATAGAACGCAAAGGATTAGAACGAAATCCAATCGCTTATAATGTTCTTCTCCTTATACGATACAAAAATGTTAAAATATATGAATATATGGCGGACGATATTACGTTTTAATGAAAAAAACAAACATTTTATAACTTACTTCAATAATTTACTATAAGCATGCCATCGTTTATTAGCTTGAAGGAATAGAAGAGATGAAGTAAGTTATTAAATGTTAATGTTTCAATTGTAAGAGATAATCTTATTGATCGGTTACATCACTCATGAAGACGATCAATCGTATGCAGATATAGTAGATTTACATGCACACGAAAAATGCAATACCAATACATTTTGACAATTATATACATTTTTTCCAAATATGTATGGGCTCAGAAAGTAATGTGAAAGGAGTGGATACTATATATAATGCATTTTAAAGTATCTTCAAAGTAATGTGAAAGGAGGGGATACTGTATATAATGCATTTTAAAGTATCTTCAAAGTAATGTGAAAGGAGGGGATACCATATATAACGCATTTAAAAGTATCTTCAAAGTAATGTGAAAGGAGGGGATACTATATATAATGCATTTAAAAGTATCTTCAAAGTAATGTGAAAGGAGGGGATACTATATATAATGCATTTAAAAGTATCTTCAAAGAATGAAAACCCGAAAAGATACAGCTCAGTGAAGGTAATGAATTCTACAACAGCACGGTTATGGAGTTGCTGGAGAAAGAGAACATCGAATATTTCTTCTCTTACTCAGACAAGAAAGCCTATGTTGTAGAAAGGTTTATTATAACACTAAAACTTAAATTGTAGAACTACTTTACATAAAACGACACTAGAAATGGTTAGACGCATAACCTAAACTGACAGAGGGATCTAATAACACTTATCACAGGTCAATTTATATCGCAATGGTAGAAGTACGCAAATGAGAAAAAATATATAAAGCCTGGATTAGTAATTGGTCATTCTTTTTGCGCAAATCAAAATTGGAATATTTAGATGAGAGCAGCTAAAATATAGAAGGGGCGCATGGAAGAATGAGGTTCACAGCAATAAAAAAAAAGAAAGAAAGAAAGAAGCAGTCGATAATGCTATTTTTGACTAAAATTATCTGTCAAAAGGGAATGATGGTAAGAAATGAAATCTCCGTGTATTTCTTCGTTACCTTGATCATATTAAGTTGCATTGTTTTTTATCTATATTTTACTCTTCTATGCTTTCTAATATATTGGAACTCAGGCAAACAGGATCAGGATATGAATAATAATGTGAATCACACCCATACATTAAAATTATGAAATCAGCACTGAATCATTATAACAATGTTGATTACAGCAGTTTCAAAGAAATATTTATTGAAAAAGGGATTATTGTACGATATGAGTTTACTTTTAATGCATCGATGCGTATAAATTTTTTTTCTTCTAAAAATAGAGAATAAAAAGCAGATAATTGAAGCTTATGATACAGATATTACCCCAAGGAACTTCACATGGCCACACTGTTGTTTATATATAGTAAATTGTCAACTGTATCATGAATGCGGGCCGATGGTACAAACGTCAAACGATTTCGGATTTAGTAACACTTGAACAGACAGCAGCTGTTCGAACCCTACCGTAGCCTCTTTACTATTTTTTGTCTTTTTTTTTGTTTTCTTCTTTTAAATGTTTATAAGTTTCTATTTATTTTGCCTTCTGTGATTCGTGCTTATTCTGTTCACACTATTCTTTATTTCTGTCTTACTTTCCATTTGTTACATGTGTCTGACGAATAACTCAAACTGTTGTCTATCCCAAGGTTTGAATAATGAGTTTAAAAAAACTCCGGAAGTATTTTCTTTAAAATATTGCAATTTAAACTGGTTGCTTACACATTTATGTTGTCAAAAATGCCGGGGGGGGGGGGGGGATGAGGTGTTAACGGCACTTTAAAGACATTAATGGTTATATCATGCCGAAGAAGTAGAAGCTAAGTGCCTTTCCCAAAGACACACCGAGACTGCCGGCCCAGGCTGTGCCCTGGGAACGTATCGAACCCACGACCCTTGGATTTCGAATCCGACACTCTACCAACTGAGCAACCGCGTGTCCCCTCCCCCCCACCCCCAAAAACTATATAATAATCATAATATAGTGGATATAATAGGGTCTTTCTGTGCTATATAATCAGAGATTTGTTAAAAAGCTATTTGAGAACCGGACATGTTTTTCTTTCTCTCAAAAAATCTTAGTTCCTCTCACCCCATCTCCCGAAAATGAAATGGTGGGTCCCTAAGTCATAAAGGGGTGGCACGTGTCTCATGTAAATTGAACTGAAAAATATTTGATTTATTTGGGGCATTTCTCATAAGGTCTCCGCTCAGCTACAAAAAATATATGGTTATACAAACTTTAATGGGCAAGGGCAATTGTCGCACAGGACTTGTGCGCATAAATGTTCTGTCATAATGCGTTATCTACTGTAGCTGTTACGAGTGGACTGTGTTGTCCGGTATGCCTCTCTATAGATAGATCATCGGAGAGCTATGGCTTTATATGAATTTGGGGTATCAAGCACATATATACTTCCATCGATATTTGACTAATAGCATCCGTGACGAGAGAGAAAGAGAGAAAAGCCACGTGAATGACCCTAGCTAGCAAAATGTGGCGGTGACGGTCCTTTTTGGAGCCATTGTTCATGCAGAATGTCTTGTACATTATTTTATTTTTATTTTTCAACTTGATTTGTACATGTGTGTTGCATATGTACATGTGTGAGTGTGTACACACGCAAACTGAAAGCTTGTCAGTATCAAGCAACATTGTCAACCATAGATGCTGCATTATTTGAAATTTAACGGTAAATTAATAGACTGATTGCCAGCCTGAAATCTGGTATAAATTACATTTATCCCCGAGTATGCTGCTCTTTTTAAATAAAAGACCAGTTCGATGTCATGTCTGAGGGTGCGTGCTAATGCTTGCGTGAGTGTTTATTTATACATTCTTCTTATGAATGGATTCCCATTCAGTGCACAAGAAAAGCATTTTTAACATTTTTCAGACCTGAAAGTTTGTTTATTTCCTTGTTTCATAATTAAGTCGAACACTATACAATTGGTGCACTTGTATTCAAGGCTTGGTTCTATGTTAACATGCTTAAGGGACCGACCATTTAATTTCGGGGGGGGGGGGGAGGGGAGGGTATGCTGGGATTTTCTTTTCGAGCCTGTATTTTTTATTTTTTTTTCTTTAACGTCAAAATTTTTTTTATCAACTAATACAATGGATATAATATGTTCTTTTTACTTCAATGCATCAGAGCAAGAATATTTTTTCAAAGTATTTGAGAGCTGAAGTTTTTCGATGACTTATATTCGGTTAAGTGATAGTAATAATGTTGATAACGGTGAGATGAGGGGGAGTGCACACTGGAACAAATACAGTTGTAATAATCTGTCTACTGGTTTATTTTTATTTTCCTTCCGTTCAATTCTGGAGGCCCATATTATATAAAATAAGAAACTGGTACCTGTCCACTCACAGACAGAGACAGAAAAATAAAAAATTAGCTTTTTGAAAATGAAACAGGACCACAATGATACACCCACGACAGAAGGAACTTGTAGACTATAGAGACAATAAAACGATGAATCAGACTGTTTGAAGTTCAATTACTTTAAGGTCATGATTCATAGATAATTCAATCAATTGCAAGGTTAATTTAGTCATTATTTATTATATGTGTGTGTGTGTGTTTGTGTTTGTGTTTGTACTTGGTGTAAATTGATGACATTAATGAGATTACACACCAACGTACCGAGGACACACCTCGAACCGAGGACGTCCTCGGTTGGAAAAAGGGTACAATCTTGCTTCTACGGACAATTTTAACCCAAAACAGTGTAAAAACATGATTTGTAGAAATGTCCCCGTTTACACGCTTGGTGCTTGTTCGCGATTTTGGAGTGTATCTTTTCTCCAAAGCTGGCGATACACACGCCCGAAACCATGTCCTCGATTGCCCGGTGGAAAACTTGTAGAGAGATCTGCTCTATCAAATTACAGGTTTCCAAATATTGTTATCTTCCTTTAGATCCAAGCATCAAATACCAATAACTTAGCTAAACAAGAAGAAGAAAAGCTAGGGCATACAACGGTCTCTGGTATTTGTAATAATATTTCATGCATGTGAGTAAATAGTGATGGGAAACAAAATACACTCGTGTTTTACACGTCTAATACAGGCAAATAAATCTACGACATGTCATACGAAAGAGGTACAGGAAACTGCTATAAAAAAACGTACAAATTCCTTCTAGAGTTGTACCGAACTCGCATAATTATCCGACCCGAAAGTTAAAACGCCCTGAATGCCGCGAGGTTTTACACATGTGAAGCTATTGAAAAGATGCCCTTGATATGGAATATTTTTATTATTCAGTGAACAATATGCGACCTTATTACATCATTTGCATACTTACTGTTCAAAACAGGAGAGAATGGTTATGCATCTCATGACAGATCCTGTTATTGTGACATCGAAGTACGACCAACCGAACTGAGACGTTAGGTGCATATAACTTCAGTAGATAGATGGTAGTCAGACATTTAGAATCAAGATCATCAGTCACAAAAGGAAACATTTCATTACAGCAATGTTTGTCATCATCATCGCACTCATAAGACTGGCAGCTAAATGTGCCAGCTATTATTAACTGATATATGCATTCAAATGTGCCTTTATACGCATATACCTGCTTCATTTAGTGAGCTGATGACTTTGATTTACATATCATGCATTATGCTTGTATACATAGTTCTATTGTAAATGAAGTCTCATTAAAACAATACAAAATATAAACGCCCAAACACCAATCTGTATAGGAGTACAGTGGTGTTAATTAGGTATTGTTACGTTTTATTTGCTTTTCCAAATTTAAGCAGGTTTTTAATGATAGCCAAAGCGCACAAGATGTTCGACAGGACAAGCCTATATACCATACCGTAAGTTAAAAGTACATTTATTAAAAACTGTATCAGACATTAATATTCCTACTCATATAGTCTTTTTCTAGTAGGTTTTACACAGAAGGCAACATGGGGATCAGAAAACTGTTTGAAAATTTCTTCGCGTCCCCTATACAGTAGCAATCAGCAATACAAAAATCCTTTACAATGCAATTTGAATTGCCAAATGTATAATATAGGTAACTTGGAAAGTGAACCGTGAGAGTATAGTACCGTTAAAGTGTATCTTTTTCATTACTAGCGCCAAAACAACACAAATGAATAAACTGTTTGTAAGTACTATTTGAAAAATATCCCCATCCACTAACTCTATACAAACATGAACTGTCATAGAACATTTTGACCCCTTGTACTTCAGGGATATTACACGAGCCGTCAGCGCTGTAGCCATTGCTGGGAACTTCAATTCAATTAAAAATAGATATGTTGTGTTTTGGGGGTCTTTTTTGTATATTAGTATTTTTGTTTTCAGATTGATATAAAACACTCTACAAAATACAATAGAAACAACGTTGTATGCACGCTCAATTTATTCAGCTAAAAGCAGCTTGAAAAATACGATGTCACCACGAAAATACATAGTATGGTAAACACAAACATTGCCTCATATTTTCAACATTAAATCTGAACATGCCTGAGAGAGAGAGAGAGAGAGAGAGAGAGAGAGAGAGAGAGAGAGAGAGAGAGAGAGAGAGAGAGAGAGAGGGGGGGGGCGGGTTATACATGTATTATTCCTGCCATGAACGTTCAAATCCAGCTAATTGATATGATCTCCAGAGCGGTGGACTATTTCGAAACTTGTTATGTCACACTAAAGTCTAATTGCAGAACAATCGGTCAATCAGTCAATTAGTAAATCCGTCAACCACAATAACAAATATTAAAATAACAATGTATTTGCCATAAAGAATTGAACATAGTTGTAGATGAAACCATTGTGGAGGTAACAGTTACTTATCACTTGTATGTATTGAGGCAGCTGTTCATGTTCATTGACAAAGTTTTAAAGTCATATCGTTAGTGCACATGATGTTCATTATCCAAATCAAACAGTTTTATAATACAGGTCAAGCAAAACTACTGATATCAGTATCCGAAAAGTATCGAACAGTTTTCGTTTCTGTATCTTTTTCTAACATGTCAGATGATTACTTTCCCATAATTTAATTTTGTAAACTTTTATTTATTTATTTTGTAAAACTTTTTTAATTTTAAAATTATTCCTGATATTCATGCAGAATGTTGGTGTTAGTTTGGGTTTACGATCTTGTTAATTACACCACAATAGGTTAAGCATATTTCGGGACTTCGCTAAAGAAAAAGAAAAAGAAAGGTGCAAATCGAACAGCTGTATAAAACACCGACAGCGAGACCATTCAGAACATACATTATTACGACAATCCTAACTTCCAGAGTTGACGTGCTGTTTATATTTATTGCCGGTACACTGATATTGTAAATATATATCCACTGGCATTTCATTCAGGCTTTGATTTATGTTCATAATTAGTTCAGACGTCCTGAAAGCATATGTGTTTCTCTGCATCTATCTGGACTTCAACGAGCATACACAGGCCGAGGAATAAGTATTCACAGTCTGCACTTTCATTTGTGTGATATCGATTTTAAAAGAGACGAAATCAAAACATTCCATGAGAAAGGTCAGAAAAAAACGAAAACAAACTAACAAAGCATGATAGTAATTTTAATGAGAGAGACAAAGACAGAGACAGAGACAGAGAGAGAGGGAGAGAGAGAGATTCTGCCTTTAAACAAACAAAAGGAAAAAGAAATCACGCGTAAGTATTAGCGGGTTTAATTCCGTTATTAAAATAAAAAATGCGAGAAATGCTGTGATTTTTTTTTTCATTCCCGCAGTCACTTTTAAATTGTTTGCTAAACATGTTCCCACACAATGAAATATACACAGCGCTATCGAAAATACAATCTACTACTAATCCGTTTATTTGTGTGGACACCTCTCGGACCTCAAGCTATAAGATAGAAGGCCTTTAAGGTGACCCCCTATTGATCCGAAAATTGTAAAGTTTTTTTTATATATCTGTTTGTATCCCCCAAAGGTCTATTGTTGTGGGTTAAATAAAAACCCAAATAAAATTTGCAATGAAAAATGTATTATGGTTATGTTTTAGATTAGGGTTAATGATATTATAATTTTTTTTATTTGGCATACTTGTTTAGGTTCCCGTTTCAAGGTCCACAATCGCTCTGCCACTTGTCTAAAGAGAATTTACTATGGCATGTATTCCCCTCCTCAGGAATTACACTTTGTGCCTGGGTTCCATGCCATGTAGCCCATTTATTTTGTGATCCTTGCCAGAGATTCCTTTTGTCCAGTGGATGATATCTGTATGGGTGCTATATTTGTGTTATGAAGTTCTATACAATTGTATTTTTGTGTGGACGGCAGTATTTGGTCAAATAATGTGTAAGTTATTATTTAGTTTACATTATATATATATATATATATATATATATATATATATATATATATATATATATATATATATATATATACAAAGGATAATAAGGAATAAGTGAGAGTAAATGTATTAAGGAAAGTGTATATATAAATTCTATTGAGCTTGGTGTATTGCATTTCTAGCATGTGGAGGCGATAGATGGGCGTCCCCAGGACAATTATATACCATAATGGAACTGGTATGTCCCTCCATCGCCGTCACAGGGGCTATACCCTATTTTTTTTTTCAATATCTAGTTTGCGGCATTTCCGCAAGCCTCTTTTGGAATATTTCGAGTTTCATTAGCATTTCAATGTCATTTTTATTTTTATCAGTAATAGTTAGTAAGATAACCATTTAGGTAATAAAACAGGAACGGGGAAAATATGATAGAGCATTTCTACAAATCATGTTTTTACACTGTTTTGGGTTAAAATTGTCCGTAGAAGCAAGATTTTACCCTTTTTCCAACCGAGGACGTCCTCGGTACGTTGGTGTGTAATCTCATTAATGTCATCGATTTACACCAAATACAAACACACACACACACGCGCGCGCGCGCGCGCGTTTGTTTGATGGTTTTAAACAGCAGTAGACCAAAATTAACTTCAGGACATTACATTTTTGCCAAAACACCCTGTGCCTAGATTGAAAAAATAAATTTCCAACTGTCACAATTATATTGACCTTGGGGGTAAAAAAAATGTCAGTCAGTGTATTGATCACTTTAAGATGACTTTTTCTTAACTTTGTATCAAAATTGCTGAATGAAACTTTGGCCTCACAGTATGCTAGCAGAATTGTAACATAATTTAGAGTGCAAATAAACTCACATCTTCCTATCTAAATAGAAACAAAAACTAGACGCGAATGGGGCGGTAGTTTTGTTTAAAATAGGAAAGTATTATCGGTTAGGGATATTATAAATGGAGGTAACTAAGGGTCATTATAGAACAGGCTAGGAGGTTTTTTACTGTATAAGAGGGGTTGTAGGGGTAGGGGTTGGGTGGGTGTTAATTGTTTTTATTTATACTCCTTTTTAATCCTACCCTGTGTGTCTGGGATGGTAGTTTCTTGTTTAAAAATAGGAGGGTAGATGAGATTCAGGATATTATAGATGGAGGTAGAGAATTTTACTTTATAATAGGGCTCATAGGGTGGTAAGGGAGATAATGAAGTTAGTTTTTTGATAAGGAATTTAAATTGTATTTTATACTGCTTCTTTTGCATCTAAAGGTGTGGGGTCATTTGGGTGGGGATATTATAGAAGCGGGTAGAGATTTTAACTTTATAAGGGAATCCTTGACAAATAAGGGGAGACTGAGAAAGTATTGTTTTAAATAAGTGATTTAATATTTATTTGTTGTATATTTTTGCTTTTATATCCTACTTTGTGTGAATGGGGTGGTGGTTTTGTTTAAATCGGAAGGTAGGGACATTATAGATGGACATATAGAATTTTACTTCATTTATAAGAGGAAATTATAAGGGTTAGGGTTAGGATTAGGGTTGTTAGTTTTATTTAGAAGGGATTGATATGGTCTGTAGTCTGATAAGTAAAGCTTACTCTATAGGGTTGTAGTGAAGATACTGAAGGTATTTTTGTTTTTAAAAATAGGAGGTTAGCGTAGGTATATTATAAAGGGAGGTAACTAAGGGCCTTATAGAAGGGGCTGATGTTAGTTTTATTGAGAAGGTTTAGATAACTGATTGATGGATAGTATATATTTGGTTGGTGGATAGTAGATAACTGATTGATGGATAGTATATATTTGGTTGGTGGATAGAAGGTCACTGGTTGGTAGATAGTATATAACTGGTTTGTGCATAGTAGATAACTGAGTGCTGAATAGTAGATAGCTGGATGCTGCTAGATAATTGGTTGGTGGATAGTAGATAACTTGTTTGTGGATAGTATATTATTGGGTGTTGGATAGTAGATAACTGATTGATGGATAGTAGATAACTGGTGCTGAATAGTAGATAGCTGGATGATGATAGTAGATATGAAACGTATTTCGTCATACGGCATTTCAGTTAGAGAGCAGATCGTCGCCTCATGCTACACTGTTAAAAAACATACCTTTCAAAATGGACACCTAATGTTAATGTCCCGTTTGCTCCCGTATATTATTTAGTATATTTAACACAGGACTCCTCTACGACAGTTCATTTAAAGGGCATACAAACTCTAATCCCTTACATTTCCGTCAAAAATAGAACCAGCAGACAAACTCTTCTTGCGAAACGTATGTTGTCATATAGTATTTCAGTAAGAGAACAGACCGTCACCTCATGCTACACTGTTAAAAACATACCTTTCAACATGGCGGCACCGTGTTAATTTCCCGTGTGTCCCAATAAACTTACTTATTTTCAACATCATCTGATGTATTCTCTTCATATTTGGAATACTTATGGAATTATTATGAACTAAAGAATTTCAGCGCGTAACACATTTATTCGCCGGATTGACCTTTACAAGATCTTCGTTTGCTTTTATTTCTAACACTCACGAGCCTCCTCAGCTTTGTGATATGAGTGACCGTTTTATTTATTTATTTATTAATTTTCTTCATTTCCTTATATCTCTTGATGCGCTCTATTGATTCTATTCATTCTGGACGCGGATTATTCCGAAGCAAAAGCGCTTGACACTTTTCACAATCTCGTGTATTTTCGTGTATGAGTAATCTCTCTTGATAGGAGTGCGTCAAGAACGAGACTAAACGTGAAAAGATACTGTATATCATGATGCAACGAAAAGAAGATTGTGATGGGGAGAGGTAATCGAATCTGTGAACTGGTATTTCAAGATTGAGGAATTTTATTGGCCATCGCTTGTATTAAATCAAGTCATATTTGGTATCATTTAAAAGCAAAATAAATTTTCTACTGATTGTCTAAGCTTTAAGAAAGCAAATGTTAATTTCTAGGGTCATATCCAAGGTTTGAGCACGAGCATAAAATTCTGTCTTTGAAATAATCTGTAAAGCTCTTCCGCTCCAACTGTCAATTACGTACCAGTTGCTCAACAATTTAACATAAGCTCTAACGAGCTTTTTACCGACATGACATAAAAAACAACGAAGACATGGAATCAAACATGACTTGCAAGACATAACAACATAGAATAATACATAGATACAATGGGACACAAGACAGAGTGCATTAATTTAAATAAAAGGAAGCAAAACTTTTTAAAAAGGTAGTAATTAAAAGCGAATTTAGTATTTAGGTAACTAAAAAACGACAGGTTAGGACCTGAAGAATGCAAAGAAAAATGTCTAAGTAACTTAAAATATTGCTTAAAATCGAAATTTCAATTAAATTATAAGCAAAAGCAACAATTTAAAACCAAAGAACATTCTGAGATGCAGATTAAGCCTTGCTTAAAAAGAAAGGACCTAACAGTAGGGCACTTTATGGTACATAAGACAAAGAGAGTAAAAACAACACGGTAAGCTCTAAAATTTCATGATTCTTTCTTGTTCCACCGTTTATAAATGTATCAACTTTCATTCAATTACATCTAACGGTGAATAACGTATTTCCCTTCATACAAACAGGAGTAAAAATAGAAGCCCTCCCATTATGGTTACATGCAAAATATAATAAAATCTAGAAATTATACATCAAAACTACGTCAAGGTAACTAGTGGCATGTGATCACTGTCAATATCAAACCTTAACTTACAGTTTCAAGACAATTTATAACATTTCTAAATTAGAATGTATTATTTTCTTCACAAAATTCAGAGACCTATTTACATTTTTACGCAAGTTTTGATTTTTTCCCCCAGCATTTAGAAATTATTATTACTGAAACCATCGGAATATTGACTTTTTCAAAGCTAATATCTGTACTCTAAAAGAATTATTTTCTCTTCAAACATCGATAACTTGTAAACAACTGAAGTGATATGAAATTCAAAGCATTTCCTAGACGAAAACGTGCTTGTGTAATATTCCCGGTGCGATGCTTTGACTATTTTTCAATATCGACCATATTAATTTTGAATGAATTCGGGATGTTTTGTGCCGTCAATTCTCGGCACGCCGAACACCGACAATACCTTCATATGTCCAAAGATGAAATATTTATCGGATAAACTTGGCTATTAGCGAAGTCTCTAAACGTATATATGGATCAACCCTACATCTCACCTCCCTACCTAGTAACCCATCGATCTTCCTAACGACGCATTTGTGCAGCTAATGAGTAATATGTTAGAGAGAAATTTCAACATATATAAATATATATTAAAAGATTGTTTATTCTTCAAGCAAGCGCTTTGTTATATTTGCATTATGAAGATCCTGGCTTTATGCACACAAACACACATTATAATTAAACATATTTCTATAAAATAGGGAGCTTCATTGAAATGTCGTTCTTGCTATACCATGCTGTATCGATATGTAAACGTTGCGCTTGTTTCCCAAACGATTTGTATAAATCGGAAATCGTGAGGTGTCGGCAGTGTAAATAAACAAAGTAAGACATGCATTTTCGCCAGTGTTAAATTATTTGTTCCCTGTAAAATTGCTTCTTTACATTGGTTGCCTCACTGATCTCGCTTAGTGTGACATTAAGAGTTTTTGTTTCCGGCAATGTTCATAGCGATCCAGGTGAAACACCGCAGGCTATATTATTTTTATTATTATTATTAGTAGTAGTAGTAGTAGTGGCAGCAGTAGTAGTTTAGATATTAAGCTCCTTGTAAATATTCTTTAGACTCCCTGCTAAAAAAGGAATTCCGCATTGCATGAGACGTTAAATACAATTTATAGAAAGAAAGAGCGAAACTTCGATAAATCATGAGTTAATTTTTCGCACATAACGAGAGGTGAGCACACGGTTTCAAAAATCGACCGGAACCGTTCCAGTAATTGACTCACTGAAAATACTTTCTTTTGTGCACTGTATGCACAATAGTGGTACGGTATTTGATTTTCATCGGGGTTTCTACTTCTACTTCTATATAAATGTATCGACTTTCATTTAATTACATCTAACGGTTCACCAGGTGTTTCTTTCACACAGTCAGTAAAATAACAGAAGCTCTTCTGCTATACTGGTCGAGATAATTATGGGTACTTGTATACAAAATATAATAGAAACAAGAAATTATATACAAGCTACGTCAAGGAAACAAGTGACATGTGGCCGCTGTTCAACGTCAAACCCATACTTATAGTTACTTTACAATTTATAAGATTTCTAAATGAAACTGTATTTTCTTCTTTACAAACTATCGGCAACATATTAACGTTTTACCAACATTTTGATACTTTCCCGCATTTAAAGAGGAATATTACTAAATTCATCCGAATATTGACTCTGTGGAAAATACAAAGGTCAATCGATATTTAGAGCTTTTATTTTCTTAAACTAAAGAGATAGTATACATCCGAGAGGAACTAGCCAACCCTCTTCCTTTGGTAATGACACCCGCTAACATTGCCGCGTTTGAAGCTGCTAAGGTCTGTCATATCTGTCATAAGTGGCTTGGTGATGCCAGGGTCAGAGACCACTGCCACATCATCGGCCAATACCGAGGAGCCACCCATATCAGCTATGATCTCCAGCTACGACTAAGCCCTGAGAAAGCAAAAGTTCTCGTCATCTTTCATAACTTTAGGAACTTTGACGAATACCTGATAATGGCACCACTGGGATTGGCCTCGACGGCAGTCATCAATGCCATTACCAACAATATGGAAAACTATATGACCTTTTCCCTAGAACAACTCCAGTTTATAGACAGCTACCGGTTCTTACCCTGCAGCCTGGCTAAACTGGCTGATGACGTCCCCCAGGATGGCTTCCGCATCACCTGTCGATATACCCCACACGATCTACCCATTCTGACCGCCAAGGGTGTATATCCGTACGATTATATAGATGGGTGGGGTCGTTTTGACGAGACGCAGCTACCTCATTTCGAAGCGTTGTACATAACCATTAAACTTACGGGTATATCATCGTACGACTATCAGCACGCTCAAAAAGTATCGACAACCTCTGGCTGCAAGACGCTCGGGGATTACGAGGACACATACCTTAAGACTAACGTCCTTCTTCTGGCTGATGTCTTCGAAGCTTTTGCGCTACATGCATGCAGATATATGGCATTGACCTCCCCATTACTTTAGCACTCTATGGATGAGCCGGGACGCTCTACTCTATACCACAGTAGCGGAGCTCGAGTTATTGACCGACATTGACATGCGCCTCTTCGTTGAGAGAAGGACTCGAGGAGGTACTTCTATGGTCAGCATGAGATATGCCAAAGCAAATAACCCCAAGTACCTGGACTGTGACCCCACCAAGCCCACAACCTGGATCGTCCAGACACAATCCAATAACCTATATGACTGGGCGATGATACAGAGTCTATCCACTGGCGGATTCTACTGAGTCAACCCCGAAAAGATTGACTTAACAAGCATAGACCGAGATACCTCCAAAGGATACATACTAGAGGTGGACTTGGAATATCCGGAAGAGCTGCATAATACTCAAAAGCGACTTTCCTCTGGTTCCCGAGTCTATGATCATACTTAAGGAGTGGATATCCATCTATCAGCAATACCTGATTGATAAGCTGGAAGGGCAATACACCGGATGCACCAAGCAAATACCCAGCCTCATGAAGAAGGTGCGATATGTTATACACTACAGAAACCTCCAGCTCTACACCAGCCTTGGTACGTAGCAAAAAACATCAGATGGGGGTGTATAGCCTGACAAAAACAAGTCTCTCTCCACTGAACACGAAAAAAATGGATCGCTCCAGATGGGATTACGACCGGAGCCTGTGGAAACATCCAAACACAGGTGGAGGCTGACAAAGAGTTTGACGAGTTTATGAACTCCCAAGTCGAGACATAAGCGGATGAGGATAATGAGCAGTGACGAAGCCGGCTAGCAGGCACTACACAATCGTTGTAGGAAGGTTCTTCTCCTTGCTACTCCTTCGGGTGGGAGGCCACCAGATCTGCAACACTCAGGGCAGGGTCGTTCCGTACGTTCAAGCCACATACTCAGCCAGAACTCCCGAATCCCTCAAGGACGAAATGTACACTATCTGCTCAGTTATCTCCATAGTTAAAGATGACCATGAAGACTCGTAGGAGGCTCTTGTACAATCCATAGTATTTTGACCCGCCTGACGCTAATACCAAATCGTTCTGCAACCGCATCTAATGAGACAGTGCCACAAAGATCTTGTATATCTTTTATTTGTTCTGCAAAAGCTCGGTCTCTGGCTTACGCGGTTTTATTTAACAATAACCTGCAGATGTTGCCTCTTGTAACAACCACATTATATTCACCCGACAGGATCCAATATTAAAGCGCGTTGCAATCGCCCATGCCGCGACCTTGTCACTGAGAGACAGTATCTCTTTTATTTGCTCTAGAAAAAGGTCGGTATATCGCACGAATCCACGTCGAGGCGGCCGACCACCCATTTCATCTGGGGGCTTACCACGGTGGTATAGGACGGGCTGGCTAGGGATTTCCCATCGGGGTGTATAACGTAATTATCCAGCGACCATACTAGATCGGTGCCGCGGCGGGTTCCACCCACCAGCTCACCAGGCGCGTACAAGTACTACACCAAGGCCATTGAGGGGATGCCCGGGCAACTTTCCCTGCTGCGTCGCAGGTGTCGTGGGCAGGGTGCGGATGGCGTCGACTGGCCTTACGCCAGTAAGCCGGGTCACCTCTCCGTTCAGGGCAGACATAACGGCTGGCCGTCGCCGAACCCACTTCACGCTACGCGCCGACACCCCTTTCTCAGAAAGCAACAGCTCTTGGGCGTAATTGTACTCAAACAGCCGCCCAATTAGGGTTAGGTTAATTTGCTCTACAATATCCTGGGCCCACAAACTCCCGCCCAGGGTCGACCTGCAGCAGCTTTGGCTACTTGAGTGAGCTCCGCTTGTATATCCGCGTCAGAGCAGCGGCAGCCTCAATAGCTTCCTTGCTGCTCAAGAGCTCGACCGCCATGCAGCAGCTGGCGATATTCACCACGGTCAGCGCGTACTTGTACACGCGCAGACCAGATTTGTCGTACGGCAGGAACAAAACATCGGCCTGGTGAACCTCGTTGGGGGTCGAAACGTTAAAACTTGGACTGACGATTTTGAGCGGCGCCGACAGGTACATTTGACACATGGCCTGTTTTCTCAGCCACTATCTGACAGTGTGTATCGAGACCCTGGCGGCGGATGCCAGCTTTTTAGTCTCCGCCGCCGCCTTCGAGTAACCCCTGAGGCTGTAGTAGACGGATGCAAGATGGGACTCTATTGATCAATCTATTGGGACTGCCTTTAGATGGTTGCGCGCCTCCGACCGTGAGTTTGGCCTTCATCCCGCCCGCAACGAGCATGCGGCCAAGCCGTTCGACGATGGCGGTCCCCGGATGACCTTTAGATCGTGGTTCAGATTCACGTCGGCCTTGTGCTGGTTGTGCATATCGTTTGTGCGTCAGTACGACAGGTCGTGCAGGTAGCACGCGACGTCCACGCGGTTGACTGGCCTCTCGCCCGGCTTGGGGTGCTAGCAGCAAGTAACCGGATGCCTAGTCGGGTCCCGGGTTCACAGTAGCTATAGCGCGGAAGGTGTTTTTCCCATGGACACTTACTCTAGGGTAGCCATGGAGGTTTTTCGAGGCCGGCCCCGATGTCGCCGCCGCGTTTTTCTCCCTTGGCGGCCCTTCACGAATGTAACCTTACTCGCGTCGCACCTAGGTGCTGGCCACAAGACGGCGCGCGAACTATTACCCAGGACCACCACGCGGCGATCGCCGACTGTTTCGGTCTTTCACCGGCAAAGCAGACAGTATCCGAGCCTTTTGGAGGATCCAGCAGGCGTTCAATAAATATGGACGTCATTGATTTTTCCGCCACACGAGGGATTAAAAAGTTATGGCATTATTGATCCCTACCGCGTTTGCGCACTGCTGATGGCACGTCGGGCAGCGGCAAGACCCATCTGTTACTGAACTCCTTTACTCGGTGGATCAAATTGGATCGGCTATACGAGGTTGCCCCCAGGCCGGACGACTAAGCGTGGTCGTCCCCGGCAAGGAAGACCAAGGGTGCTACTACGACGTGCTGAGCAACTGTCGGAGAGAAGATCGCACTGCTGAGCGCAGCCAGTAGCGGGCAGCTTACAAAAGAGGAGGTCGACGCCGCAGAAGACCCGCTCTTTTTCAGCGTCGATGAAGTCCCAGGGTCGGACAACCTTGATCGCGACAAGAACAACATTATGGTCTTAGGACGACGTGATGCTGGAAGGATAAAGGAATCCCACCAGCCATTTTAGCCGCTGAAGGAAAAAAAAAAAAAAACCCGACGTGTTGTACCTAGCCCAGCTGTACACCCACAACCCCAAATATATCCGCGATAATGCCAATATGATCGTCCTCTTTTGCGGTACCGACGCCCACGGCCTGCGCAACGTCCACGCCGCGTGGTGCGCCCTATATATTGACTGACGCGTGATCCGCCGATTTTTAACCGAGTCACACAGCTTTGCCACCGTGGACTTCACCAGCATCGGCTTGGCAAAGTTTCAAGCCGTCCTGGACCTCGCGTGGATATGTAATTAGAGCGTGCTTGTGTTCAACCATCTCCAGCGCAGCAGTCCGCCAGTACTTCCTAGATTTGTCGCATAAATCCCATTCACAAAGTTGAACAGCGCCGCAAAGAAAATACGCCGCTAGAGAAACACATTGCAGCGCGTTGCGCGATTAGCAGCCCTGGTAGACGCGGAAGCCCCACCTAGGTACGCGTCTCTAATGACCACCAGGCTGCAAAAGTTTACCGAAGAGGGTAGACAGTATATTATAAATAAAAGACAGCTGATGGCCGTGGCCGATGTTACACCCAACTAGAAATAACTTCTGTTGTGCGAAGGCGATAAAAACACACCAATATCAAGGTTTGTTGACTCCTGGCCAAAGAGGGTGTATCGCAAATTGACGGGCGCAAAAAAGGCTGCAGATCCTGATTATACACAGTTTTTGAATCAGGTCATCAGCATGAGGGGAAAGCTTTTGCCGGTCGTACTCCTGTAACACGACCGTTCCGCAGGCAGTATTGCAGCAGCCAGTGTCTTCTGGACTATGCGACCAATAACGCAACCCGCTCTTACCGTCAGATCCTGAACTTCATGGGCCGCGACAAAAAAGTGGATTCGGGTCTTCAGATTAACCAGTACGACTTCATCGGACAAAACCCAATCTACTACTTCAGCTTGGAGCACCTCGATCTTGTCAAGCAGTCGGTGGTAGACATGTTCTTCTAGGTCCCCGACTGGACGGAACCCCAGCACCAACTACCGAGCCTTCGCCCTTATAATATCGGATAAAACAATTCTGCTCGAGCGGGTTGGGGAACGAATGCGGAAAGTCAATGCCCCGCCAGATCATACATTAAAGCTCAAGGTCTATATATATATATATATATATATATATATATATATATATATATATATATATATATATATATATATAGAGAGAGAGAGAGAGAGAGAGAGAGAGAGAGAGAGAGAGAGAGAGAGAGATAAACGCCACACAAACGACATCTTGTGTCCCTCACCCATGACCATCTGGATAAGCTCGCCACGTCCTGAAGGGTCTATCGTAGCTTAGCACTGGTTGGGCGCCAGAGAGCTCAACTGGTGTCATCCTATTATACTGACAGCCGTCCAAGCCAGGCTTTTCTGAGTGGCATGCAAGGCCAAGCGCAGCGTCGACTTTAATCTCTCCTTCCAAGCGCGGCGTCGAGTTTAATCTCTCTTTCGCGGCCCCAAAGGCCATGCAAAAGGAAGGCGGTATCAGTTCACTGTTAGCCCTTCTCCCTTCCTTGGCAATTGCTGCAAAATAAAATGACATCAGTGTCGGAACCCGAAGCTCCTCAAGATGCGTCTAGCAAATCATATGTTGACCATTCCTAAAACAACAACCAGGGTGGTGTGGATTTATCGGCGCCCCCACAGGGTCCCCTCAATATAAACACAAATAAAATCGTGGGCTTAGCAAATCCTACTGAGGTTAAAGACGCGGCAAACAAAGACTATATTGATGTCAAAGACCGCGAACTGGTTCTTTCTAGGGTAACTAAAGCTGGCGATACCATGTGGGGTCCACTAAATATGAACGAGAACAGAATCGTGGTTACGGGGGAGCCTGTTGGTCCAAAAGACGTTGCTACCAAAGCATGCTTTGGCAGGGTCGGTACCTCAGCCTCTCTGGGTACTATATCCACTCCCCTGGATATGAAAGCTAATAAAATAGTTGGCATGTCTGCCAGCTCTCACATCGCGATGTATCCCACTCTTCCATTTGTAACCCCTGAGGAGAGCCCTCATAATTACCGCCTGAAAAAGATCGGCAATATCGAAGCTCAGCTTAAGGCAGAGTTCGAGCAGCGACGCTCCCTCTGCAAAAATTATGGGCGGGCTGTTAACATTGTTGACGGTGTGGCGACAGCGTCAAGCACTGTAGGCATGTGAGTCAGGATCGTGGGTTTGGGTGTGCTTGCCACGCTGTTGGCTGCTTCCTCTCTATATCGCTGGAAGGCATATCACTCATATGTGAACTCTTCCCGCTGGCTGGACAGTTTACTGTCAGTTGCCTCTGAGTCAAGGCTCAAAGCATGATCAAATTCGGGTTCTGGCTGAGAGTAAGCTCAACTCCATCGCAGACTTGGTCTCGCGAACCCTCCGCGATGCCTCCCCGTCCGAGGTTGAGTTTACTCTTAATATGGACGAGATGAATAATAAATTAAACGACCCTCAAAAATGACATAGAGTGTACCATGCCGCGGTGACCATCAGCGATGCTGAAAAAAGGCACCCACCCCCAAGAGGTTTTTGAGACTAATATTTATACCCACCCACCCACCTATAGCTCTTGGAGTCTAGTATCTATACCCACAAATAAAATAAAAGGTATTTTTTTTTTTAAACTGAGGTAGAGTCAAACCTCCACAATTTTGTTTTTAACCCCTTATATTATATTCGTAAAAACTAATATAATGTTATGTTTGAAAAACCAGAATAAAAATTTAATATAAAAAATATGAATAAAATATTGTTTAAAAAAAAACGATGTAGAGCCAAACTCCGACTTTACTACTACTAAAGTTATTACAAGCATGACCTGCATGAATAATTTTCATATAAAATCATGAATGAAACGGAACTTGTTGGCTGCCTTCATGAATTTGCTTTAGTCCAATACAGGTTTTAATATCAATTTTGTTTTGGTCCAATACAGGTTTCACAACACGTGCTCTGCATAATACCAGTTTATCTTGCACGGTCAAGTAGTGTCAATTTGAGAATGGCATTGGATTAAAAGTTTAGATGTATAATAAATCTAAATATTCCACCTTGCTTGTTATATCTTCTTAAACATTAATTTCTAAAACTTTTCACCATCTCTCTCTCTCTCTCTCTCTCTCTCTCTCTCTCTCTCTCTCTTTCTTTCTCTTACATGCACACACACACACACACAATTCAACTGGCATAGACTAATTTTAGTAATTTCTTAACATTCGATGATGATTACAAGAAAAAATGAACAGATCATATATTGAAATTGTGCTTATGCAGATCTTAATCGACAATTTCTAGTTTTCAATATATATATTATTAAGGAGTATCAAACAATAAAGAAAATTAATACCATCTTTATTTGGAAAAGGCACCGAGACAAATAAATATCAGAAGAGAGATCTGTCATTGCAGACCGAGGAGACAAATAATGTTGTCCCCGGATTCTGTGTGTTTTTGCCGACCTCTTCACTGAACATTCACCCCCTTCCCTTTTTTCAAAGCTATTTTACTGCCGAGGAGACATATATGTGCTCTACAGGGTAAATTTGGAGACGATACAAATGTCATCCCTTCTTTGATTGCTGACACAATTTATAATATCTGCAGATTAGCAAATACAAATTATATCATATAAGTAGTAATATATATCACCCTGGGTGTCTACGGGAATTAACAATACTCTGCAGGTTTAGATTAGGCGTCACGCTGGGTGTCTACGAAAAATTAACATAGTGGGTCAGTCTGGGTGTCTACGGAAATCGAACATTGTGGAAACTCTGGGTGTCTACGGGAAATTAGCATTACGTTATAGACCGTTTCCATGTTGAACAATTTCTGGGCGTCTACAGGAAATTAACATTAGGCGGCACTATGTGTGTCTAGGGGAAATTAACATTGTGTCCACTCTGGATGTCTACGGGGATTTAACATTGGGGGACGCTCTGGGTGTCTACGGAAAATTAACGTAACGTTATATTCTGTTTCCATGTTAAATAATTTCTAGGTCTCTACGGGAAATGTAATGTTAAAAGTTTTAGATACTATCCTACACATACTTGGTGATATACTCTCCAGTACCTACTTTTTGATTACTATCCAACACACCATTTTTCTATACTATCCAGCGCCTACGTTTTGGTTACTATCCAACACACTACTTTTTGATATACTATGCAACACATACTTTTTATGATATACTATCCAACACACCATGTTTTCATATACTATACAGCACCTACATTTTGATTACCATCGAATATACCACTTTTTGATATACTATCCAACACATACTTTTTATATACTATCCAACACACTGTTTTTGTATATACTATCCAGCACACACGTTTTGATTACTATTCAACACGTCACTTTTTGTTATTCTATCCGTCACCTACTTTTTGATTATTATCCAACACTCACCTATCTGTCCAACGAAAATGGAAGGAGTGTTTATACGTACGCTATACTTACAAGCACACTATCACACACAAACAAGGGTAGGAGTGCTTATAGACACACTATACCCATACAAACATACTATAATATCACACACAAGAGGAGCACGGGGTTTTAAGTTTTAGTTTGGTTGTGAACATAGACATGGACATACACAAACATGTAAGCAAAAACAAATTCTCAATGATTTTGAGTAGTATCTCTCTTTTCTAGAGACCTGGATGGCCATGAAAAAGGTTTGTTGAGGTTTGTTAACCAAATAAAAGGGTTAATACATACCACACCGCTTCACTATTTTACTCCGCAAACTTCTCATAGCCGGTCCGTAGACTAAGACACGCTTCAGGCACCCTTGCCTCTCCACATACATTCGTCGCTTACATATAGCTGTATCTGTAATCATAGTAATGACCCACGATGCCTTGGCATAAAACAGGAAGTCTGGATTAAACAGATTGCTTGAAATGATGGTCAATGGTTCTAGTTTACACCCACATCTTGAAAGGTTGTCTTGAGAACAGATGACACAAATGACTAATGCGCCTCTATATACAGTCTAGAACTGGATCGAAACGGATTGAAATGTCCCACCAATCAGAATGCGTGAAGCATTATTCAGTTAGGGTGTGTTGTCTCCCTTTTAATAATAAGACACGCGTGACGCAACTTTCAATATATATGCGACCAGCGTTCCTACGATTTACCCCTGCGGAAGAGTTTGAGTAAAATACCTATGGCTGATAAAATGAAGACAATGTATTGAGGTTCGCCTGCCACGGATATATCGTATACCCGCAGTGATAGTACGAATACTACAACTACTGCTGTTGTAGCAAGTATTCTTCCAGAAGAGGCTGACTTCAATTTGACTTTGTGCGATTTTCTATCGTCTCCGCAAGAATATTTGCGTGCGATAGGACCACCTTCACCTTCTTCTCCAAAATTAACAGTGTATGATGATTTCATAAAGAAACAGAAGGACGAGTTGAAGAGTTTTTGCAACGTCAGAAAGAAGAAGAACAATTATTTCTTCAGCGACAATAACAACAACAACCAGAGGAAACAAGAAAGCGAGAAGAAGAGAAGACGAAAGCTTTGAACGGCGAAAAGAAGGAAAAGAGTGAAAACAAAACGGTTAGTATGTAACAAGACATTTTGGTGGAGTTAAAACATCTGAGAGAAATGTAGCAGACTTCTTTAGCCTAATCAAAGAGAAAAAGAACTTCAGAATCCAAGATTTCTAAACCTTCTATGACAACATTGACGTTCACTACCACCACTGAGACGCCAGCAGCAGCAGTAGGAGTTACTACTACAGCTACTACTGCAACAGGAGTAGGACTTGGTGGTAAAAAATGATTAAGACAGTTACAGCTGATGTTGGCAAGACCATTTTTTTTACACGCCAACGGTCTTTTTCAGGGCCATTTATATCTCTAAAAAAAAGATACTATTCAGTGATTGCCAAATCAAAAACAACTTAAATCCCTCTTTTATAAAATGTGCGTGTGTGAGTGTGTGAAGATGTTATCCATACTAAAAGAAAAAATTAAGACAAATACTCACTTACGTTTGTTCTCTGGTATATTCTCTTTGTATAAGAATCACAATGAAATTTCATAACACACCACAAAAGTTCATTTTTATCTTTTTTTTCAGTCTTTCTCTTATGAATTTTTTTTACTGGCATGGGTACCTCTACTACTTTAGTTTCTTCTACTCATCCTGCCTTCATGAATTTCTTTATGCGTGTATGTTCTTCTTTTTTTTTCTTTTTTTTTAATCTGCTGCTTCTGAATAACGCTCTTTCTCCTTATTCTCTTTTTCTTGGGACACTCTGAAGACCAATGCCCTTTTTTGCCATTGACAACAGGTATCTTTACTTTTTTCTCTTTTTCCCTGTCTTAGTGGTTCCTTTTCGTTGTGGACATTCTGGAACCCAATGTCCTTTCTCTTGACGGACATAGCAGGTATCTTGACTTTTATCTCGAGTGGAGTAGTCCGAAGTTTTATTGGAAGTATACTTTCGAATGACTCTCTGTAAATCTCTGACGAGAAGTGCGATCTGTTGTGACTCTTCCATCTTCACAGATTGAAAACTGAATGAGTATATTCTCTACGGGTGAGGGTTCTCTCTTTTACAGAGAAAGAGTGTGTACACTAGTCAAATCAAATTGAGAATTTAGATGAAACGATCACACATTGCTGAGGAGAAACCAGACGAAGCAAAGAGACCACGACGACTTTCGGTGTCACCTTATACGCTAAGTGAAGTATTAGCAGTATGTTCATGCGAGTGATTTTTAAGATGATATGAGCTAGCCTGAGTCAACGCCTTCACTACACGACCAAGAAAATCAAGATCAGCCAAGAAAGAAAGTCGTTCGGTAGCTCCTGAAGATTATTTTCACATTCGAGAGACCCAAAAAGTAACTTCCAGAAACTTTCGAACGACGGCTTACACATACACAGTGAAATTTAAAGATTTTAAGTCTCAATTTCCACCAGAGAAAGCAGCGGGTTTCATTACAAATTTATGGGAATCATTGTTAGAGACATTCAAACGACATTGCCAAGCTAAAGATGACGATGGTTTGCGACTATCCATCAATCACGACAGTTTGAAGTGTCCTGTTTGGGTCCAGTTTAGTACGCCGACAGAATTAACACCTTCCAAAATTTTCAACATTTTCAAAAGTCAAACGATGACTTTGACATAACCGATAGAAAAGCCACTCTTCACATGACCCACGTTTCACCACCAATATATAGTGGACGGCGCAAAGTTTTATTGGTGGATGAACTTTGTAGTACCAAAATAAATATCGTCCAAATTAACAATGACCAAGATCAAATGTGCTTAGCCAATGCCATCGTAGTCGGTCGAACGTATGCCGAGAAGAATAATACAGTGGAATGAAAACGATTATGATGGAGGATTAAGACGATCGGAGAGACTCCAACAACGGAGAGAAGCAGAACTCCTTTTACAGCAACCAGGTATTCCTAAAGAAACTTCAAGATGTATTAGCACCTCGTTATACGTTGAAAGTATATCCTCAAGTCGTTCTTGGAGCTCTTGTGTTTCGAAGACCAGATTTCACAGATGGAAAATAAATTCATGTGTATCATCACCAAGAGCATTTTGACGCTATTATACGTATCACAGGATTTCTCAGATGCGAGTACTTTTGCAAGAAATGTGACCAAGGATTTAGCCATCGAGAATAACATATTCATTGTGGAGAGAGATGTCGTTAGTGTTTAGCTCTCAAACCTTGCATTCCTTAAGGAAAAGGAAGAATTCATCGTTCTACTTGCAAGCGCACCTTTGTCAGTGCAACTTGTTACGAAAAACATCACATGAAACAATTCAAACAACAGAAAAGTGCTTGCCAATAATTGAGAGTGTGCTCCATTTGCGCACATCTTGTTCAAACTAATAACAAAACACCACACGTTTGTCCAGGAAAGAAAGATGTCGTTTTGTGACCAAGCTGTGGACTTTAATCATCAGTGTCACATTGAAAGATATGAGAATGAACTCCAGGAAGTATTAAATGACGACCAGAACAAGAATAATAAGAAAGGTTTGGATTTTATGTTTTGACTTTAAATGTTCACAAGAGACTGGAATTCACATCAATAATTTTTGTGTAGCTCATCGTGCTTGTGACAAGTGTCTACAAGAACCTTTATTTTGTCACTGTCCAAATTGTAATGTGATTCCAGGAGAACGAGAAAAAATCTTTTGGGGCTCTCATACTCTTGCTGACTTTGCCGAATGGATTTTAGACCCCCCGACGACACTTGGAGGGAAGAGGAATCCAGCATTACGGGAACTGTCATCGATATGCTACAGTCATGGATCACAACATCTCCGGATACGACTGACAATTTCTTTTGAAATATTATTCAGAACAACGCACCGAATTTCTAACAATGACCTGAAAAATCCTTTGTTAGAGTTCACCATGGAAGAGTTTTACGACCAAACATACCAGCGACGCCAACATTTTGAAAGTCAAGGATACCAAGTGACAGAAATGTGGGAACACCATTACGATTGGCATTTCAGAAACAGATCTAGAAGATTTAGACGCATCGTCGAAGAGTACGACGTGGCAGACATCGAACTTTGGAATACACGCGACAGTTGTTTTGGAGGACGAACCAATGCGACACTCTTGTTTTACGACGTGGACGAATATCAAGGAGAGCAAATCAAATACATCTATGTATGTCTTTGTATCCTTGGGTGTGCAATATGCTCGATTCAATATCGGTCATCATGAAATGTTGACAGAACACATCGACGTAAAACACATTCAACAATACGAAGGTTTGATCAAATACAACGTGTTACCACTGAGGAACGTGTACCATCCTGTTTTACCTCATTATTGCCACGGAAAACGGATGTTTCTTTTATGCCATACGTGTGCTGAAACATGTAATCAAGACCAACCTTGTCGCCAGGGTGATCAAGAACGATACTTGACAGGAACGTGGGTGAGTGTCGAATGGTTTCATGTTCTTGATCGTGGATACCAACTGTTAAAAGCGGACGAAATTTGGCGTTTTTCTACCGCAGAAAATACCAACAAGATGATGACGACGACTCCAGTGAAGGATTTTTTTTTCAGGCTACGTCAACAAATTTCTAAAACTGAAGCAAGAAGCTAACTGCTATCCTTCTTGCTGTCTGACTCCAGAAAGCAAAGAGGCATTCAAAGAACAGTACTTATTATTAGAAGGCATCACTTTGGAACACTTGGAGAAGAACGAAGGAAGACGATTGTTTGCACAAGTTATGCTGAATTGTTTGTGGGGAAAATTGGCTCAAGTTCCGATATTGCCAAAGGCAGAATACTTGGCAGATCCAAGTCGATACTTTCAACTCGTCGACGACAAAAGGAAAACTCATTAAACACGTGGACATTATACAGGATGATTTAATATTGGTCAATTACGAAGAAGTCGCAGCCCCCCCCCCCCCCTTTGACGAGTTTGGAAATGCCATCATTGCAGCGTACGTGACAGCCAATGCCTGTTTAAAATTGTATTCTGTCTTGGAACCTTTAGGAGATCGAATCCTTTACTTTGAGACCGACAGTTGTATATACATCAATTGCTTTGGAAGCTATCACCCACGCATCGAAGACAAACGTTTAGGAGTTTGGACCAAGAAACATCCTGAAGACACTATTTTTGAGTTTTTCTAGTGGTGGACCAAACAATTACTGTTACCAGTACCGAGACCAACATGGACAACTTCATACCAAATGTAAGGTGAAAGGACTGACATTGAACTATCGTTCTTGTCACGTGGTCAACTTTGATGTCTTAAAAGAGGCCTTTTAATTCAGGATAATATAAAGACTTTCACGTGAAAACGTTGGATCCTCACAAAATTATTCGTTTGCAAAATCACATAAATCATCAGTCGACCCTGGGAAAAATGATATCAGATTGTCTCTCAGAAACATCAACCTAGAAAGATGAATTCGATTCAGCAAACGAATGATGGACTCACTGCGGACTCCAAGTTCAATGAACTCGATTGCGATGCTGTTCCTTGCAACCAGAGTGATGCCGTAATTTGTGATATTAGCTATGCCGCTCTAGTCTCGAAAGCCGTGAAGCCCCGACCTTTCTGCTTTACAAGCAAAAGCGATGCCGTTCGTGAGCCTATCTATGCATATCATCCGTGCACTCGCAAACCACTCTGGATACCACTAGCTCATCGAGATTTACAAATCAAAGAAGAATTCACGTTTCCTGTGGTTTTGCCTCGATGCATTACTCACCACCTAAACTTTAGCCATAACTAGATTTATCTACTTGGGACGAGGAGACCAAGTACAGCGTTTCAGTTGTGGTGTGAAGATTCAGCTTTCATGAAACATGCTAGATGGTTTCTGTGATGTCATTACCTTCCCTCGTGGGTCATGATTATTATCCTCATGGATACTTTAGAAGAGAGAATTCGTATTTTACCTTTCGAGCTGCGAGAATGCATTTACATAGACTTTGTACAGATTCAAATGAAACGCAAAGAACAATTGCATCCTTTACAACATAGACGTTTTAACCATTGGAATCTGAATACTATAAGAGGCTTGATTACTTTGAAAGTGTTCAAATGGTCAGACATTGATCAAACTACCCACAACTAAGAAGCGTTTCGATGCAAGACTTCTGCCTACAAGGTTGGAATACTACAAAGAATTATAGAAAACGGAGACTTACATGATTACAACATCTTTTAAAAGAAGTATCACTCAAAACAAAACTTCTTAAAGATGCGTGGTGTGTTGTGAGTTAGTAACTGAAATACTTCTTTTCCAGTCTTTACCAGTCGAGTAGATATCATTTATAAAAACAATGAATATTTCCTCAAAAAAGACACTCTTGTGAATGACTAATATAAATTACTCGATGACACGACTTTTGTCATCAGTGTTACACCAAATTCCATGGACGGAAGTCAATGATTGTGTTCAAGACATAGTGGTTTACCAAATACTGTTAAAAGAACTGTTTCCACAAAACGACATTATTTCATTGAATTTTGGACTACGTGTGGTGTGCGTGTGTTTTTGACTACTCTTCTTGGATTTCCTTTACTAGCAGATTCGTTGTGGATAATGTATGAACTGTACATGCAGCAAAGACATGACCACCAAAACTGTATCTGTGCACGAAAAACTCATTGTGTTAAAAGTCTTGTGAATAGTAATGAGCACGAGTTGTATACCTCCGTGTGTAGAAGAGATTCGTCGTACTTGATCAACTCTTCATACTTACCAAGAAGTGTGTATAGCTGGTTGGTTGAAACAACAGATTTACGACTGAAAGACCGTACTTTGTAGGAACAGTGGGAGAAGAACCAGAAACAGAGGAAGAAACACTACGAGCCCACGAGAATAGTAGTATTGTAAAGATAGAAAAGAATGAGATGACATCCCCGGAGGGGTTCAGTCTGATTAACTCCACAGAGACTAGAACGCCAGAGCGTTTTCATAGATTCAATATTACGCAGATAGATCGAGAATGTTGTAATCTTACCTGTTTATATATAGCTTTGGTGATTTTAATTTCTTCCTGATATATGTACGGAGTAATTTATGCCTTATATGTTTTCGTGTTTTAGTTTTGTAGACTGACCATGCCAAAGATATTGTGTCAATGATCAAAAAAATAATTACATTTTTTTTTAAAGAACACGAACTTTGAGTGTTTTTGAAATGTAAATATGTTTTTGTTGTTGTTACACTACCATGAAAAAAAAAAAAAAATCCACGTGTATAAAATGTATAAAATGTCTCGTATCGTTGATGGAGTCTCAGAATTCTAAACACAATTGTTGTTCTGGCTGCATCCTCCGTTCTCAAAGTGATTGACTAAAAGTCAGATCGTCAAAGTTGTGAGGCACTGTGCCTTCGCCATCACTTTAACATGTTTACTGCTGACCAATTGGTTCAGGTAAAACCGATTTGGTCAAATGTTTGATCCAACACAAATCACAAGTGTTCGATCATCCTCCACAAAGTATCGTGTGGTGTTACAAAGAGTGGTAATCGGTTTACATGTCACTCCAAGAAAGTCAAGGAGAATCCATTTAGTTTGTAGTAGGAATTCCTCGAGAAGACGATGTGATCGTGTCTGACTTTAGTCGAACACATCTTGTCATATTCGACATTTTAGGAGAAAACAAAGAAAAATTAAACTTTGGTTTACACGAAAAAGGCATCATCGTAATGCCAGTATTATTTACATTACTCAAAATTTATTTCAACAAAGTAAAGCGCATCGCACCATCAGTCTCAATTCATATTATGTAGTGTTGTTTAAAAGTCCAAGAGACAAATCTCAAGTTCAAGTGTTAGCCAAACAGTTAGGAACACCTTTCCTAAATTATGCGTATGACGTTATTTGAGATTTCGTACAAATTTGTTTCAAGATTGGTGCCAAGAAGGAGGTCCCGTCGTTTACACTTCACTTCCGTACTCTTTCTAAAAAAAAAAAAAAATACAAAAACATCAGTCACTTCTTTTCTGTCTAACAGCATTCAATATTATTTCCTTTCAATCTCATCCTCCTACCAAATTGATTTTGCACTGTATGCCATCAGTCGCGAAAAAAATATACAAGTACGTTCACATTTGTTAGAAGCTAGTCTCAAAGAAGTGTTAAGATAGTTTACTTTAACAGCACGTCAATTACTTCAAGGCATCATTCACATACCTCATCAAACAAAACGTTGTTTATTTTTTTTTTTTTTTTTTTTGGAGGTGGGTGGGTGGGTTGTTTTTTGTTTTTTCTTTTAATTATAAAATAGCATAAGTAGCTTTGTCACAACTGGCTGATCCAAGAATCGATTCTGAAACCAAAAACCAAATCAATTTGAAACCAGGTGGAAGTTAATCTTTAGGAGGTGTCATTATTCGCTCACTTTTAAAATGGGATCCTACTGCCAAAACTAAAAAAGCCAAATCACCTAAAAAAAAACAAAAGACCAAAAAGAAGAGAGGTGGTGCAGCAAGTTCACACTCTGACAAAAGAAGTAGACGAAAAGTCACAAGAAAAGTCCCAAGAAAATAAAAAAATGTCCTGCAAGAAAGAAAGGTAATGCCGCTAGAACGCGTACGTACTCACGAAAACTTAACTCGGTGACGGTTTTTTCTACCACTTCTTCTCCGTTCATGACGATGCCGGCCAAAAACCTGATTTAAGACCAGTGTTTCCCAATTTGATGAAAAAATGGAAACCCATTTCTAAAGGAACTTCTACTTCTCCGTCAATAACGGCTTCTTCTACTGCTCTAGCTGCTGCTGCTACAGCGAAAAAAGTGGCGTTTCCTAACACAAAAGTACAAAACAGATCAAGTGTGTTACAAAGTGTGTTGGATTTATCCAAACACGAACTGGCACGATTTAGTGACGACAAACAGTGGAGACGAATTCAAGTGTAAAAAAGGAAGAAGTGTTGGATGAGATTCTCTTCAGTTTTTTCGTCTTGAAACAAAGATGTCACGAAGTTCACACCATCATCATTGACCACGGCCAAAGAAACTTTCATCCAGAAAAGGAAAAAAGGACTCCCTCCTCATTTAGCCAAACATTGGGATGTTTTGTCGGTTCTGACCAAATCCAGTGCTCCGATACCAAAACAAATCATTCGAAAAGTACCAAAAGAAAGCACCCTGTGTTGAATGCTTGTTTAAACGTTTTGAAAGGAACGGTGCATTCGATCAAGATACAGAAACAACGATCGTCACCTTCTTCGCCAAATAGTGAAAAATAAAACATCGTCACCGTCTTCGCCAAATGTGAAAAATAAAATACCCATTAGTCAAAAGAAAAAATGCTCGTACAACGAGGATAATTTCTTTCTACCCATGCTGATAGGACGGTTGTTAAAAGTGGCTGCTTCTTTGTTAGGAGAAGTGATGAGATGAGGAAGAAGAAGATAAAGTGACACACTTTTCTGGAATGACATCACACTTGTACCCTTGCATCTTATAGATGGACGAAAATTAAAATTAGTTCCTTACAAACGACGGATGGAACTCCATCATTGGTACAAACAACGGACACCCCATTTACCTCCTAATCCTAATCTCACCGAGATGTCACACTTACAACAAGAATTACAATCATTGATGGATTCAACAGATGTGTTGGAAACAGAAAAATCGCAACGGTACGGACAATTATTGCAGCATCTTTAACTGTTTCTCCAGAAAGCTTTAGACGAAATAGCTAAACCTTCTCTGAGAAATTTCAAGAATGTAATGAAAAGCGAAGAAAAATAAAAGTCAATCAAAGCAATGACAGACACAACCACAGAGATTGAGTAAGAAGAGAAAGAAACAAGAGAAGTGTTTCAAACTCCGTCTGCTCACACACTTAGTAAGACAGCCTCCTTTATGGTGCCTTCACCTACTATCAGACGAGAAGAAATCGAAGATTGGGTTAAAAAAAAAGATGTCGACACCGTCTTCAAGAGATGGAAAAAAGAATGAAATGAAGGCAGAAGTGAAAAAAGACATCAAGACAAAAGTAACCAAACAACCGATAACTACTCCTACTGCTATTGCTCGTCGGACAGGTTAAGCCTTGTCGCAATCCAAAAACAAAATACCACACAAACAACTTAAGAGCAGTATCGAACAGTGGGTGACTTACTGAGGAGCAGCAAGAAAACAGCAAACCACAGCATGGATACACTTTTAGACAGAATTTACAAAAGGCTTGTTCATATTGTTGGCTACAGAGGAATTAAAAACTGTATCGTACCGCTAAAACCCAGCTCAAAGTTTACCTCTGCAAGACGTACGACAAGAACAATTTTACAAGAACAATCGACGTACATATTACACAAACCCGTTCCACGAAAGATTTTCCAGAAGTCAAACGAAAGTTGCAGGCATCAATTATCAACGGCAAGCAGATTTAGCAGATGTCTCTCACTTAGCGTCGTCAGTCGATGTTACAAATATTTGTTTTGGGTCATCGACGTGTTTTCAAAATGAGATTGAGTAGTTTAGAGTTAGTGCGAGCTTTAAAACTGCTCTTAAACCAAAGTGGACAACAGCCTCTACGATGGAAAACAGACAAATACACCAAATTTCTGAACCAAACTGTTTTTAAAAAAGATGAAAAAAGACACATTCATTTTGTCACCACTGAAAATGCTAATAAAAGCTAGCGTCGTGGAAAGTTTTAAAAGAATTTTGAAACAACGTATGTGGAAATATTGTACACATCAACATACTCTCAAATACATCGACGTTTTACCACGTTTAATCAAAGCTTACAATCAACCGTAGCATCGGATGTGCACAAGAAGAAGTGATACATCAAAATGAAGTGATGGTGTTTGACCGATTGTTTGGAAAGTTAAAAACCTGAAAAAGAAAGAAGTGTTAAACACCGGAGATTGAGTTCGCATTGGAAAACTAAAACGCACTTTTGAGAAAGGTTATTAACCCAACAGGACGACAAATTTGTTTCGTGTCACTGGACAAGTGCGTGGACGTGATCCTCCTTTATATAAATTGGAAGATATAAACGGAGAATTGTTCAAAGGTATATTTTACTTGCCCGAGTTACAACGAGTGAACAAGCAAGAAGAAGACGTGTACGATATCTAAAGCATTCTCGTTAGGAAAACAAATAAGGTAGAGAAACGTCGACTCCGTGAAGTGAATGTTCGTTGGAAAGGATATCCACCCAGTTTCGACGCTTGGATTGCAGCTTCACAAGTCACCGACTATAAAAAGTAATAGAAGCTACCACCATTCCGTCAACCACAGCAGCTACATATCCTTCTCAAAGTTGCTCCCTCCATGTAAGCTCGGTAAGGGTAAGTGTCTATGCGGCTGCTGACTAGTTCGTTATTCAAGTACAAATCCACTTCGCTGAACAACGAAGACATGAAATTGTTGACGCGAGCTACTCTAGCATCTTCCCCTGGATTGGTGTTGTCTGTTTTGAGAACGTTGAGTTTCAGGTACAGCAGATAGATGTAATCTTCGGTTTGTCCTTTGATTTCAAATTCGATATGCGCTGAAGTGGTCAACGACGACACGGGATGAAATTGTACTGACTGGGATGCTTGCATCGTCATCATTGTCGATGGCATGGTAAACATATTGAGTTAGGACTTATAACATTCGCAAGATCCTCGGTGCATCATTTTCCTTAATCAATTAGTAACCAGAAAAAAACTGTTCTCCATTTCTTATTCTTTTTCTTTACGTGTCAATGCGGTCTGAAGGGTTTTCGACGTCTCTTTCTGCGTTGTACTTGCTGTGGCGTAAAGGAAGAAGTAATGCCTTGGCCAGAAGTGTGAAGCCAATTTATACGTTTGTCTGGGCGCTCTAGGTCTGTTCCAGTTTGAAGCAACATATTTTTCTTGCTGTCATGAAAGCTTGTTTAGGACTTTGTTTTTCGATTAGTACGTTTTGGAGAAATTATTTTCCTTATGTCAAAGCTGCATCTTTTAAAGCATGTAATTCTCGAGTCACCATCGGTTTAAGATGGGTGCTACCACACGAAAAGCGGATTTTAACAGCTTCTATCTCCTAAACCATGTCCTCCTTGTCGAGCGACTCCTTCGTACACATTATACATCTGTTACAATTCACTGGATATTCATTTTCGAAAATGTAGTTTCACGGTGATTTTTCCTTTGGAGAATAGAATAGTTTGTCCAAGATCTCCTTTTATATTAATATTGACACTTTCAAAATACGATTTACTGACAGGAAGATAACGAGAATGTAAAAATTGTCGTGTTTCCTACTCCATCGTAAGCAACTATGGCATAATCTACTTTTAAAGGAATAACAAAGGAACTGTGTTTCCCACGACGTTGTACTCGACGAAATCAGAATATACAAACATAAAATTTAGTCCTTCGTTTAATTCGATAGGGTAGCGAAAATATTTCTAGAATCGATCGTTGTTGTGAATGTCTTTCATATGAGCGAGCGAGGTGTAACTACACAGAATAGCAAACAAACCGGGAGAAAACGCAATGGACAGTGTTTTTGTCGTCAGCAAAACACATTTTAAGACGACGAGAAACGGCATGGTATTCGATCCGTACACTTCGGCGAGTTTTCTCCAGTGCTTTGCCAAACTGGTTGTTGAAAATAGCTAAAATCGTTTCAACGAGATGTTGAGCACTGAAATAAGATCCTGTATGAATTCATATGGTGCATAAATTCAATTGAGGATTGGTTAGTGATGGCATTTGGATTCATAACAGCCAGGATCATTTTTATCCAATTGTTCTTGGACTTGTTCCTTGAGAATATCCTTGAGAATATCGACGACGAAAGTGTTATGGCTTTCGTTGATATTGATGACTTGAGTACGATGAATGATTTCCACCAAAGCAACTTTCCAATGAGCTTTGTTACGACTAGGGGTAAATGTAACAAAAGAAAAGACTCAAACAAGCTTTCAAGATTTAAAATACAAATATTTAATTTCCTAAAATATTAAAATATTTCTACAAACAATCAAAGTGAAAGAATTAAAAATAACTTACAGTATAGAATATCGTTAAAAGTCCCTAATTGTTCTTAAGTTCACGGATCCGGAAGTTAATCCAAATATTCCGAATGAAGCAGGTTCCGAATGAAACCTTCACTGTACTGATGTACTAATAAGAATCAGTTATATCCAAGTGTTATAAATTCCAAATAGTCCTTGTGAATATGGAATATCACAAGTTATAGAAATGTTTCCGATAATTCCACGGAGCTGTATAATTATTAAAGTTTAAGAAACAGTACTAAATCCGAAATGTACTGTATATATATATATATATATATATATATATATATATATATATATATATATATATATATATATATATATATATATATATATATATATATATATATCACTGAAGTAGAATATCCACACACAAAATGAACCACTCTCGTTTTATGACCTCTCAGGCTGAACGAACTATGAACTAATGCCTAAACACAGCAATACATCATACTACCTCCTGGATCGGGTGAAAGATTAAAAGATGTGTTGGATAGAATCTAAAAATGTCAACAGTACATTTCCCGTAGAGTCCTAGAACATGTTTAACATGGAAATGGACTATAACGTAATGTTGATTCTCCGTATACACCCAGAGTGTCCCCCAGTGTCAAATTCCCGTAGAGACCCAGAGTAGCCCACAATGTTAATTTCCCGTAGACACCCAGTGACCAACAATCTTAATTTCCTGTATACACCCATAGTGTCGCCTAATGTTTATTTCCCGTAGACACCATAAAATTATTCAACATGGAAACAGTCTATAATGTATTGTTCATTTCCCGTAGACACTCAGTGTGTCAATAATGGTAAATTCCCGTACACACCCAGAGTGACGCACAATGTTAATGTAAACACCCAGAGTGACGGCTAATGTAAACCTACGGCGTAATGTTGATTCCCATAGACACCCAGAGTGACACACACATATATATATAGGTTTCCTTCAGCTGTACTTAATTAATATTCCTTACCAAAAATGTGGATCCTCCTGCAGTCTTTGCAATGTCTAATAATAGACTTTACTTCACAAATTGCTTTCACTTTCCTGCATAAGTGCGTTCCTAAGAGCTTTATTTTAATTATCTTTTTTTTTATCCACGTCAATGACTCAAGTAGTCATCTGTTATTGTCACAGCCATATCACTTAACAGTGCATTAATACAGTTCTGTGTCATAAAATACACTTTCAAAAATTAATGATTAACCTTGGAGATTTACTCAATTTTAAAAACTCCACTTCCTCGGTAACTAGTGATGCCACTCAGAATAAATTTTCTTACCTCAAAATTTTTCTAAATCTGGTGAAATATCCATGATTGAGAAGTGTAGCTTTTTTTTTTTCTTTACTTTTTATTAGTTTGAAAATTTCGTGTTTACAATCGATTGAGAGAGGGAATTTTTTTGAGCGTCACATTTTTTTTATATCAAAGTTTATCATCCAGGGTTCTGTGCAAGAATGCTGACATTGCCTTGCACTATGACCAAGTTGTTAAACTATTATGCCCAACAATGTGAAGTAAATGTAAACTGTAATAATTTAGATATATGAGCGTTTTCCCTTGGCTCGTACCGCACGCAAACTGTTTTTCAAAATGGAAGAGTAGCTTTTTGCAAAGAGGTGTATTAAATCATGGCCATATACGTGCTTCCTCACATAGCCTGCATGTGACTATAATTAGAGCGTTGGTTAAAATGAAATGTAAAACCACCAACATAATGGTTGCGGTAATAATAATGGATCAATTCTTGAGTCGTCGGAGATATGATTCATTGACCACTGACACAGATACTTCTTTCACACGAGTTATAACTTTATTTTAGCAAAATATTTAGGGCTTATATGTATTCAGTTTTCGATAAGTAAGAAAGGAGAGGTGGCAGAACAACGAGCAGATCCAGCCAGGATATCACAACGATAGGGTACAATTTTCACACACCCAAATCAGGATATCACAACGATGGGGTACGATTATCACATATCCAAACCAGGGTATCACAACGATGGGGTACAATTACCACACACCCAAACCAAGATATCACATCGATGGGGTACAATAACTACACACCCAAACCAAGATATCATATTAATGGGGTGCAATTACCACTCATGTGAGCATAACTTTTAAGTAATAATAATTCCATTTTAAAAAATGTGGTATTTATTTACAACCCTCACAAACCACGCAGTCTGCGTAGTCAACTATAAGCAGAAAGCAGAATTTACCTCTAAAAATATATAAGCATTATTTTTCAATTTGAAACTCCCCTGCAAAAATGTGCCACTTGAAAAAAAGCTTTAAAAATGAAAGGACGCCTTTTCATGTCTGACAGTATTATATATATATATATATATATATATATATATATATATATATATATATATATATATATATATATATATATATATATATATATATATATATATATATTAGCAGATATGCTACCATTCGGCGACACTCAAGCAACCTTTGGGCGACAGCGGTCACCAAGAGGATATATCTGGGGTCACCAAAAGAATAAAACAATAATCCTTACTGTTTATGTTAAAAGAAAAGCGTATTAGCTATTTCAGAATTATGAATGAGATAGTAATAAGGTTAAACCTTACTTTAAAACCAAGAACGGATTCGTAGATTTTTACATTTTACGATTTCGATATATATACGCGGTGCAACCTTCCGGTGACATCACGTATACTATGGATATCTCTGTTGATAGGATGTATATTTACATTACTAAAATAGGTTTTAAAATGCATTTTTATCATCATCGTTGTTATGTATCGAACCGTTATCATAAATAATGTTAAAGTTAAAACCCAACCTTTTAGCTAAGTTTAGTCCCACTTCTAAGCTTAACCGCTTTTGTTATACATTCTAATGTGATGCGCATGAATATAGTCAGCTTCCAGACAAGCATCCTGGATATTATTCGCAATAATAGCTGGCTTTACCATTAAGGGGGGCGCTCTACAGATAATACGTGCTTCTGAGAGAGTGACAGGTGTAAGATGAAGTTGTTTGCGTTTGCAACATGCAAAATGGAGAGATTGTTGGCATACCTCTATGCTACTTTCATGTACTGTCGCTGAAATTTCTTTACATATTGTACTTGTGGAAATTGGACATGATCTAAGTACACAACAGACAAAAATGGCAGCTCCAAAGTACTCTAAAAATCAGCCTGAATTAGTAAAAAAATACACTATTTTCAGCAGTTATTAAAATAGGGAAACAAATGTTGCCAGAGTAGGCAACACCAGCCTCTGAAAGTACAATGAATGAATTATAAAATATATAAAAAAAAAAAGCAAAAAATAGTTATCGGCTCTTTTTTTTTTTTTTTTTTTTATTTACCTTTGAAGTCCAGGAAGTGAAAATGACCAAGCGGAGCTAGCAGTTTTTTGAGAGGTGCACATCTTAAGTAAGACCAAGCTGTATACTCTATAACCCAAATTGCACCCATCAATCATACACCAAAATAAAGGGAATTCAAAGTTCTTTTAACAATACCTAAGATATACAAGGTCTTTTTTAAATAGCCAGGACAACCAGTGAGGAAAACCTGAGTAATTCTTTTTCTTTAAAAATCAAAACCTACGCGAAGTACGAAAATAGAGAGTGTCTCCTTAAGACAAATATGAAAGTTTGTGCAATTGCCTTTCTCTTTCTCATATAATCATGTATGCTTTTCTCAACAAAATGGTATATTAACATTGATGTTATGCATGAAAATAAGATAATTATGCCTGTTTTGCTCTTGCTAACAATATGCCTTGTGGCAGTATTTTGTGTGCAATGACCTCAATTATGGGGAAATTAGGAGTCTTAGAACAGAGGAGTAAAGTCAACTTTAATTTAAAACTGTTGTATTAAGTGAAAGAAAAATATAGCAAAAATGTTTATTTTCATTCGCTTGTAATAAAATTGCGGAAAAAATGATAATTAAGCAGATTCGCTTTCTTCCATATACTAGTGTTAGAAGAATTAGCAAACTTTGTACCCTTTGACCTATGACCTCTGTGAACCTGAACTCTTCCATCCCTGTTCAAACTGTACATTTTATTAGTGACATCTCAGGAATAATTGTGGCAAGTTTCATGTTCCTGTCTTTTACCAAAACATTGGTTGCTATTGTTGAGAAAATGCAAGGTCTATTTTTAAAATAGCTCACTTTTCATCATGGGGGTGGGAGTGGGGGCTGGGCTTGTGTGGGACTCTGCTACTAATGAATACTGTTCTGTGGAAAAAATACATGAGAATTATTCAAAAGGACTGTTTAGATGCTTGCGACTTAAATGTTTTTTCAGCTATACAGCCAAAATTAAATCATATAATACTAATACAGATAAGTGGTCTTCATGACAAATATGAAAATTTGTGCAATTGTTTTTCTCTTTCCCATATAATCATGTATACTTTTCTCAACAAAATGGTATATTAACATCGATGTTATGCATGAAAAAAGGATAATTATGCCTGTTTTGCTCTTGCTTACACAATATGCCTTGTGGCAGTATTTTGTGTGCAATGAACTCAATTAAGGGGAAATTAGAAGTATTAAAACATAGGAGTAAAGTCAACTTAAATTTAAAACTGTTGTATTAAGTGAAAGAAAAATATACCAAAAAATGTTTCTTTTCATTCGCTTGCAATAAAATTAAGGAAAATAATGATGATAAAGCAGATTCGCCTTCTTCCATATACTAGTGTTAGAAGAATTAAAAAACTTTGTACACTTTGACCTTTGACCTCTGTGAACCTGAACTGTTCAAACTATACATTTTATTAGTGACATCTCAGGAATAATTGTGGCAAGTTTCATGTTCCTGAAAAGTTGGAAAAACGTTGAACAAAATACAAAGGATGTAAGAACTGCTCCAACATCACATACTGGGTCGTGGATATTACAATTACATTATCTGAAATCATTTATGATGAAAGGTTTAAATGTAATTGAGGCCCGATGATAAAAGTTAATTCATTTAATGAACGTTGCAAAAGTAAAGTACACTAAAGGTATTCGTAAGCAAAGTCGAAATAAATAGAAAAGGAAAGAAACTATTAGAAGAGTAAAAGAAACGAGAGTAAAAGTGTTATCTTCAATAATTGTGATGATGTATGCAAATTGGTGATAATTAAATAAGCAACAGACATCAAAGAGGTTTTCGTGACTTTGGTTTCAGTTCAGATGAGAAAGATGTAACACTTGGTCAGTCAATTGACAATGACTTAAACTTGAATAACAACTGCATTCCGCATTCTGTACCTAAATCCGATACAACTAACAGAGAGTTTACAATGAAACGTATTGATGTTTAAATACGTAATAGTCTAGAGCAGTGGTGTCCAACCTGTGGGCCCTGGGGGGACGCGTGGTTATTCCAAGGGGTTTGCGAATTCACATAGCTTCGCAGCGAGTATTGCTCCTCCAGTCAGCTCTTGCTTTCCTGTTATCCCTGCCGTTGCGAGCAAATCATGTTCCAATTTAGCGCCCCAAGCTGATAAATATTTATCCCCGCCACAGACTAAAAGTACAACTATTAGCATGTGGGGGTCCGTGCAATTTTGTTTAGGTTAAAAAGGGGTCCTCATACTCAAAAAGGTTGTGAACCACTGGTCTAGAGTCAATGCAATGCATGGTATCAAAACATGCAAAGAAGATGTAGACAATAAATTAACACGTATTGAACAGAATGGTAATGAGAGAGAAAACATAATTCAAGAGTTTCAAAAACAGACTGATAACAATAGAAGAGAAAAATGAGTTTAGATGCACAGAACTGCTTTAAATATAGGTTCAACGCGATATCTGATGCAAACAACACAAACCGGAAGAGAAAGAACTGATCAAATACCAGACATTCAACAGTTTTTGCCACCTGTTGAACACGTGAGAAACTCGGAGGTAGATGCGTTACAGAGTAAAATTAAAAGATCTCCATGAGTGGTTGTAGTACCAGTAATACTAACTACAACAACAAGATGTATGCTAAAACTTTGCCAGAACTGCAGAAAAGTGAATGTTTAGCAACAATACCCCAAAATTCAAAGACAATAAAAACAAAATAAATGTGAATAAAATTGTGATAAGCAGAATAAGAACAAATATAAGCTGTATATTAGTAATTTAAAGAACAAAATCAAAATGTTAAATATTCAGACCTTACCAACTGTCAAAGATAAGGTTACTGCTGGAATATAACTTTAAAATGGGCTACAACTGAATATTTTGACAGAGATCTGGTTATTAATATTGGTGTGTTACTGAGTAGTATTGACGAATTTGACAAAATGATAAACTTGCGACAAAAGATTTATTAATTTAGAATTTCAAAATTTAAACTGGTGCATTCAAAGCTAAAATGGCTTTTAAAAAAGATTCTTTCATTAAGTATATTAAAAGAGGAAATTTATAAATACATCCAGGAGCTGTATAATAAAACCAATCTAATTATTCATGGCTTGGTGGTGTTTGGCGGCATTTTCAACACATTATTCTTATATTATGCCGAGAAAATGGGAACTAAGCGCCTTTCCCAAGACCACACTTAGACAGCTAAACCGGGCTGGCCAGACGGGTATAGAACCACAACTCTAGGATTAAAAGCATGACGCTCTATTAAGTGAACTACTGCGGCTTCCCCCGAAGTAATGTCCAATGTATAGTACTTTTTAAAATGAGGTGAATCCAGATAGTACTGATACAATATTGTTTACTGAAAAATGATTAACCGGAAAAAAATAGGGATGCCTGGTTCATCTGTAAATTATCGGATAACGAGTCCCGTTGTGAATTAATGTACGAAGATGGCGAGTTAATATATAGAACATAATACTGATATTTAACATTTATCTGTATATTCATACATATATCACATATTATAAGATATATCCCCAAAAAGGGTTCTTGAATATTTTTAAGGCTGAATTCCGTTTTACCCACTGGTTAGTATTTTTGTGCTTAACTATCGATCACTGCTGAATACAAAGGAGATTATTATGGTAAGTGTATTTGGTTCGGCAGTGAGCTCTCCAATTTGTACATATCCTAATGAAATGGTATTCATTTAATCACTGATAAATTATTATGTACTAAAACCATATACAGTGATGCCCTTTTGATGCTTGCAGTGAATTGAATGTTTGTATACCAGATTTATTGGACTATATTCGTGAAGATAATTTTGATCTGTGTTCGATGCAGATATTTCTTGTTATGGTACAAACTACTGAAGTTAGGGATTAAAGGAAATATTTGTAATATTATGCATTCTACGTATGCATTCTCTGTATGCGTGCAGCTGGGGTACGGTAAGATGACTGTTTAACACCGCTTTTATTTGTTATGTTTAATAACGATTTTGAAGTGAAATTTTCAGAAAATGAGGTTCCGTGGATAGATTTAATTACGTTGCAGTTGTTTTTGATTTTTTATGCAGATGATATAGTAATTTTGTTTCCGAAATAAAAGGTTTCCAAATTTGTTTTGGATACTCTTGGATACTAATGGTAACTATTGGTATAAATGGCGTTTAAAAGTAAATACAAACAGGTCACAAATTATATTAATTTAAAAGGCTGGAAATATAGTAGATAATGCTAAGATTCGTTTATAGGCTATGAACCAAGAAACTAGGTAAAAAAAAATTCTTTGCATAGATTTTATGTTGTAGATTTATATCGGAATTTTTAAAAAAAATCACACACACACACACACACACACACTCACACACACACACACACACACACACACACACACACACACACACACATATATATATATATATATATATATATATATATATATATATATATATATATATATATATAAGGTGCACGTGGACTAAATGAATAAAGTCTTCTCCCAGATGGATAAGGCAGATATGCAGCTGTAATAATGTATATAGATAACACCCAAGTTTTTTTTTTCTTCTGTGCCACCTTCCGAATTCATGTATTATATTATGTACTTGCCATGGTTTGGTTATTGACTTTATGCAATAAACTGTATTCGTTCATTGATTCACCTGATAATGATGACTTTTCTGTACTACGTAACACGAAATATTTTTTTTAAACCTATAATAATTTCAATTTTTTTCTTTGTACAATTGTGCACAACTTGTAACATACGTGTAAAGTTGGTTATATAACGTGTATTACAAAATAATAGCTGCAATATAGCAGATTATGTGGTAGCGTGAACAGAGTGAACCGAGTTGTTTCCCTTTATTACAAATTTGGACTAGTTGGTTACAGAATCGCCAACCAAGGATTGTCGGATTTGTACCAAGTTGGCTTTCAGTGTTAGGTACTATGGGACATATGTGTTTGCAAACAACATAGCCACCTTTAACTCCTCCTAGTTCGTTAGCATATTCATTTTTATTTTTGTTAAAATTTGTTGAATTTTTCAAGCATAATAGTATATATGAAAATGATTACAACCTATGAATTTTGTAAAATTCGGCCTTTAATTTTTGTAAGATACTTATGTTAAAAAATTACTATTTAATTCAACTAAAACATGGTCAGTTGTCTAACTGTCTAAGGTGCTCGCAGTTAATTAGGTCTGATCAGCAATCATTGATGACATCTGATTGGTCAGTTCTTAGGTGTGGCAGACAGATGGGGGGGTGGGGTGGTGGTAGGTTTCAATTGTCAAAAAGTATGATTTTATCGTGAAAGATTTCAGAGAAAGTACAAGGTTCCTTCTTGCCTTCTATTCGAAGGACAAGAAAGTATTAGAAACCTTGTTTGAAGAAAATCCTGTTTTACCTGATTGTATGAAGGGACAGATATTATATACCGTCTGTACTGGCGTATAAGATGGGTCCAATTGCAAACAATAATGACCCTGATCTGTCATCGCATAATGTAACGGGAGGACCAGGGTCTGCATTGTGTGTTCTACTGATTATTCCTAACAAACTGCATAGACCCAGATCTGCTGGCGCATTATCTGACAGCAGATCTAGGTCGATGTTGTTTGCAGTTGGGTTCGACTTATAGGCGAGCATACCCTTAAACACAAGGAAAGAACAAACTTATAACGAAACAATTTTTTTTATTTGACTACAAGGTGATTGAATACATCCATAGAGCAATGTGTTTATTTTATCCATTAAATATATATTATTTTCACAACAAGACATTATTATATTATTCGTCTTGATTCTGCAACTCTGATGATCATATGATCTCAGCTAGTTGTCGCTTGATATTTCTGGGTATAATTAAAGAGACAGTTTTGGTGCATCTCGTATTGTAAATTATTATTGACTACATACTTTTTGATACATTTGCACGCGTCCTTTTCTGTTTGTTTGTGACTTTGTCGTAGTTAAGAACTCGTACATGAACCATTTGGATAACTTGAGCACAGGAGAACTTCAGTGATATTTTATTTTGTTGTAATGCATTCATGGAGTTTATTTCATTCGTCAGATCTATTTGGAATCTACACGTCAAAATAAAAGCCGTTATTGATTGAAGTTAGCTCTATTTAAAAAAAAAGGGGGAAAAAAAAAGAAAAACAGATGGTACACAAATGGTCCCTAGTCCCAAAGGGGGAAACTGATTCAAACAGAAGAATAAACAATTGCACCCTAAGGTGACAAGAAAAACATTGATATCGGACAG
>JAQPZY010000017.1:0-24840 GCA_029931535.1 Margaritifera margaritifera
AATTGCCATTTCAAATTTCAAATATCACGCGTAACGTTTACCGATTGCTTGCATCACTCTCTCTCTCTCTCTCTCTCTCTCTCTAAAGTTAGTATATCCTGATGAGTTTCCTTTGTATTCATTACCAAATAAATTTTAGAAATGTATGCCGCTATTATAATAATATCATCGTATCGTATCTTCCTCATACTGATCAGCCAGCACACCCATTTACTGTTACTTCAGCAGTCGTAGGAATAGAAGTATGGTAAAATGTCAAATATTTTAAATATCATATATCGGTGTATCGAATATATCACTTTTAAAAAACCAAAAGCAAACTGAGAGCCATTGATAACAGTAGACGCAATAAAATAGAATAACAACCCTTGCTATACTAATGGAAATAAATCGGCACAGAGCTTTCTTGAAGAAATAGACAAATAAAACCTATTTTACATCGGAATTCGCCACCTGTGTGGAAAATTCCATGAAGTGGCGTTCTTTTTAGGGCGGGTGTATTTATGCGGTCTCCAATAATGGGTCCACAATTGGCAACCTTTTATTATTATACTCCGACTATAGTGCAATTAATGATACTCTTTCATTTATACCTTGTAACTGACTATTATACATTTTTTGAAGGCATCAATAGCAGTTTACGAATTTGGCAGGAGTTACGCCACTTATAATGACCTCAAGCCTAAAAATAGCTTCGCATGGATGGTGCCTTAGCACCTGCAGAAATTGATGCCTTTAGGTATACAGGGAACCAGACTGGATTCCGGTCTGATCTAGTATGGACGATTTCCACCTATTATTTAGTCGGTCGTTTAACTAGCAACAGGGGATGATTTTTTTCAGAATTATAGAATCGACAAAAATTGAATGTTTTCTGCATAATTTGAGTGTGCAGATTTCAAAAATGAACCCATCATTATGATATCTTTTCACATAAATTGACAGGAAGCATTCAAACACATGTACCGTCTACCATTTTTAATATTTGTCTTTGGCACTTTTTGCAAATTCTAGACCTCATGATATTTCAAGCTGTAATTTGCATATTTCTTACATATGTTTATATAGAAATGTTTTGTGAACATTCAGCTTTAAGAATAAATTGACTTTTTCTATGTTCCAGGTAATTCAGAAGCCCCCCTGTGCTATTTGATCAAGCACCCCCCCCCAACATTTTTGCATGAAATACTATATTTTTGAGTCATGCACAAGTTGAAATTATATGTTGCTCTTAAAATCAAATGTTTTATGCATAATTTGAGTGTGCAATATTCAAAAATGAACCCATCTTTATGATATTTTTTCAAACAAATTCACAGGAAGCATTCAAACACATGAGCTATCCACCATTGTTAATATTGGTCTTTGGTTACTTTTTGCAAATTCTTGACATCATGTTATTTCATGCTCAAAGTTGCATATTTCTTACAATATACATATGGTTATTTATAATTGTTTTGTGAACATTCAGCTCCAGGAATAAATTAACTTTCTATGTTCCATGTACTTCTGAAGCCTTTCTGTTCCTTTTTATCATGAGTACCCATAATATTTTTGCATGAAATACCATAATCATTAGTCATACAAAAGTTTAAATTGTATGTTACTCTTAAAAGCAATAGTGCAAATGCATTACAGTGTTCTTGTACATATATACATTGATCTGAAATAACAATTATTAAATAACAATTGCCATTTTAGAATTTAGTTATGATAAGATATTTTTCGTCAGTTTTCATATCTATAAAATAAAATCATTGACAAAAAAAAACAAAAAAAAAACATAAAAAACTTACTTTGAATACTTTCACAATTCTACTTCTGGTACTGAGTTGGTTGTCAAGAAATAGTTATGATTATGTTTTTGTATAAATAGAGAAATGCTAGAGATCGATTTTCTGTTCTTTATGATGACAATATTCATATTGATATTCACAAAAAATGTCATGAAATGAATTTTTCATTCTTCAAAATTCTGAAAAATAGTTTAACTTTTACCTCTTTTTCGCCCCCTACTAAACATTAATGTCTTAATTTGAATACCATTGTCTCTAGATAAGAATCGTACCTTGAACAGATGATCTGACATTAATAATCTAAGTGATCACAATCGCATACATATTATCAATATCATTATAACCCGTCGAGTCTCTAACCTCGAAAATACATTACACAACAAAAGTTGTACCAATGTTTTGTAATAAATTTGGTATAATAAAATGACAATACGTTTGTATAATCCGATTCCTTGGTATAAACGTCTGCCCTTTCATAAAATCAAGTTTTCGTGCTTTGAAACTCAATTTTATCTCGTATTGTTGCTTTGTTTACATTTTGTGCGTACCCATGTGCCGGGAAGAGTTACCGTTCGGGCTGGCATGGGTCACCTTTAAAAAAGACGTAATTCGTGGGTTTTCCGCAAATATTCGCACACATTTTACCGGTATTCTCGTAAAAAGAACTCCAAAGTATTTAAAAAGTAGGCGTAGGTGAGCGTATATGTTCGTTTATTTAGTTTTTCTGAGTTTTGAAAAATTCGGTTTTCGTTTTTTTCCGCCGAATATATTGTAGAAAAGGCCTAATGTCATATGCGCTAAATATAGACATTTGACCTTTCAACCATGAATACATTCGGATATAATAATGTTGGGTTTTTACATGCAAAAGCGGAGAAAGTACCAGGTGTAATGAGGTTGACATTTTGAGAAAATGTTAATCTTGATCGCCAGTGCCCTCTAGCGGCGGCGCCTGTTGCTAGTTAAGCGAATATATCTCATACATTTCGCACATTGCTCATGCTTCACGTGCACATGAGTAAATGTACTTTTTTGTTTCTCGTAACAATGGGACACACTCTTTGTTGTTGTACGTTTCAATTACACGATTGCCTGGTTAGTCGATCACGTGGTTTTAGGTGGTATAATACTCTGGTCAGTTTATGATTTCGTTGGATTTCAAGTTCTGAGCTGGTGAGTAAGCATGTTTATTTTGGTATGCCAATGTAGAACCCCGAAATGGCTAGAAAATATATAGGACTTTAGCGTATAATATTTACTGGGGGCTAGGGGTATTTCTGCCAATGGTACTTGAATAATAATAATAATAATAATAATAATGACTATTTAGGGGAAGGTAATTTTGTTAGCTACAGGATCTAATCTACCACAAGGCCTTCGGTTATTTACGATATTTAAAGCAATATACAGCACAACTGTGACAAAATTTAGCCTTAACACTAAAGAACTGAGTTATTCTGAAAATCTAACAAATTTAAAGACTGTAGCACGCGCACAAGTATCTGTGAGCACAACAATAAAAATTATTGTACTTGAAAATTGATACGTGAAAGAGATCTATAAGCAAAGAAAAACAGGAGGTATTTATATTAGAACTGTTCGACCGTCTTAAGATCTTAATCATTTACAGACATTTATTATGAAAAGAAGAAATGCCAGGAGCCTGCTTTGTATCACTGGGGATGGTGTTCCATCCCAGTGGATCAGTATATTGAAAGTTCTTTTTAAACAATTCCATCATTGGCTTTGGTATAATGTAATTTCTACTTCCAACAGACCTTAAATTTGGATTACCATCAGCATCTCTTTGTTGAAAGATATTGCTGAGATAGACCAAACTTGCTTTTCTGCACACTTTATACATGAACTTAGCCTTTCTAAAGAATATTCTTTCATATATTTGTAAAATGTTTATACAATTCATTGTCCTCAAAATTGTCTATACATTGCTCTAAAATTAAATGGCATTTGGAGTCTTGAAAGTTTTGTTATGCTTGAATTGTAGGAATTATATGTACCCCAAATTACATTACAATAGTCCAAATATGGATGAATTTAACTTCAATAAGAAAATGGTGCTGAAATGACCTCCAATATGGCAGCCATCACAGCCATCTTGAAATCTTGTTATAGCTACTCCTCCTGAACAGAAATTCATAATGGGATGGGGTTTTACCAGAAGACTTCTTATATGTCTATTTGGTCCTAGGCTATTTATGATGTTTAGTTGATCCCAAATGAAAATTTAGCCACAGTGGCCATCTTGAAAATCTTGTTATTGCTATACCTCATTGGATTGTCATATTGACATGGGTTTCACAAAAAAGACTTATTGTGATGTCTAGTTGAACATAAATAAAAAAAAGTACCAATCAGACATCCAATATTGCCAGCATAGCTGTATTGTTGAAAATCTTGTTAAAGCTTTTTCTGCTCAACAGAAAGTCACATTGACATGGGCTTTCCACCAGACTCCACATCTAGTTTCTCACTATCCCTATGCCCATACATCTGTACCATGTCATTCTGTCCATCCCAAGAAAACCGTTAACAGACAAAAAAGATTTTTTGAAACAAATATTTGAATTTTTTGGACTTTATATCTTTGGGAATGGGTGGGTGTGTGAAAGCCTTGCTAGCACAATTGTGCAAAAATCACTTGACACAGACAAATGAGATTAGGCCGGCGGCCCGGCCCCCTTAGCAAAAAGAACTGGTCATTTTCCATTGTTTTACCATTTAAAGTGCATTGAAAGACCATTAAAATGTAAAAATCCATTGATATCCCATTTTTCTGACTACACATTTCTGATTACCATTTTTCTGACCAACATTGAAACTCCATTTAAAAAAAAAAAAATGGCATTTAGCTACCATTGGAATTCCATTCAATTTTAGCCATGATGTTTCAATGGTCTTGTTTTACAAGAAGTTCCATTTAAATCCCATTGAACTTCCATTTCTTTTCTAAGGCCATTGATGAGTTAGATATCCCTTAAGAAAAATTCAGTTGAGGTGAATGAATTGTTGAATCATTTTTAGCAGATCATTTTGATTTACCATTGAAAACTCCATGTTTCAACTATCTTTCCATGGAGATTGGAACACGAAGTTATTCTGATGACTATAAATACACACACACACACAGACACACACACACATATATATAGATATATAGCTGATATACATGCTGATATACATATAATTTGCTTATACATTCTACCAATTGTAGACATTTGACATGTTTAAGAGCAGAATATATATGTTGAAACAACACAAATATTATTGTACTTTAATTAAATACTAAAATGCATTTTCAAAGTGTATACAAGTGTCAAAGGGCATCAATCAAGGTAAACTTGGCTTAACATGGATTCTGTTCACACCTGTGCCAGTAGATGATAACTTGTATCACTCATTAGGTCACCATTGATCATTGATTGACAATTAATTATGTAGGCTTGGACTACAGAATACCTTTGATCAGACCATTATGGGTCAGTAATCATGCTGATTCCTAGGCAAATAATCAGTATTTTAGATTTCATATGTATAACACCGTAGGTTTAGTATAACGTCAGCGATATAATTAGTTTTGACCCATGAGTAAACTACCGTTGTGTGTGTGTGTTTGAACAAGATTTTTTAAAAATTGGCATCGTCAAATGGGCCCATGCATATATGGACCTTATACACTTAAATTAGGTCTACATAAGTCATAAAAACTAATATATACTGACGCCATGTGTTTTTATTTTTAAATACGGTCCGTGTCGTGTTTTGTTCCTTGGTTCCATCTCAGTTGTTTGTTGATTTGTTTTTCTAAAGAAAAAGTTTTCAAATGACGCGCGGTTGTCTAATGTGAATTTGCCCAACAGCTGACGATCTAATCCACTATAGTGCGCAAGGACGAAAACAGTTTTATATCGCGTGATCAACATGTACATGCGAGAGTAGGGATGCTGGCGCTTCTTTGATTGGCTGATTTACAGGATTAGAGGGAAACTCCAAGTTAAAAGATGGCGGTCGAATCACGACCGGCTTCGAAAGTGTGTTATATGGATAGTTCCCACTTTGTAGTTTTCTTCCAGTATGATAACAGTTTACCAAATTTCCCGCATGATTTGGCCAAGTGAACGTGATAGCACACGGGTATCTGTTACATTTATAACTTCTCTGCTAGACGAAGAGGGATTGGAACAGATAATTGATCATCCCTAGCCTAGGGCCTAGGTTGGGTGGGTCTTTTTTTCAGGTAGTAAGTACTTAATTTATTATTATTATTCTTAGTAGTAGTACTATTTTTATTATTAATTGATAGTTTTAAACATTCTTGTTCTGCATTCCGTATTCCCCCCACCCACCAGAAAGAAAAAATGTGTCAGTCGTTCATAATTTCCCATACAAATATAGTAAACCTGTGCAGATAAAGGTCCAACCATTTTTTGGGGTGGGTGTGTGCTTGAATGTCTCTTTTGAGCCTAGAGATTTTCTTGTATCTCATGAGAATTTATTATTTTCAACTAATATAATGGATATAATAGGATTTTTCTTTCTTGTTGCTATGAATCGGAGCAAGAGAATTTTATTCAAGGTATTTGAGAGCTGGAATTTGTTTCATCCAAAAATCCATTCCCCACCCCATGCACCCCCGTAAATGGTTGGTCCCTAAATACCAAATGCAAAATTGGAAATCAAAGACATACTCAAAAGCCTAAACTTTCAAAAGTTTAAATTGAGAAGCTATACATTGTCGGAGCTGTCTGTAGTGAGAGTCCGGATGTGCTGGTCTGCTTCGAGGATCCCCCTCTTTGTGAATATGGACACTTGATCATTTTCCCAAATTTGATAAAACGTTTTCTTCATTTATGTGTTCATTTTAGAAATGTAGCTTAGATCCCAACTTTAGATTCAAAATCCTATAGAGAGCTCATACTACAGAAAATTTACAGCACATAATTTGTATTTCCTAGATTTAGAGGACAAAATAAAAACTTAGAATCATATATACTGCTAAAAAGAAAATTATGCTTTGAAAATTAGAAGTCTGGGAGTTCTATAAATAGAATGTTATATGTGTCGCAAATCTGCTCAAAATTGACAGTTTTCTCAAAATTGTGATGGACAATCAAGCAACATTTCTTTTCTTGTACATGGTTTGCTGTTAATGCCCTTTTGACTCTGTGCTGATAGTCTAATTACAAATAGATTCTTAATGTACTCATCAGATTAGAAACAATATGATCCTTTTATTAATGCACTAATTATAGATATAAATTTGGCAAATCATAATTCAGTTAAAACGATTTCATTTTACACTGAAGCCCTCGTGATAAAATTAATTTGCAAGATTGTATTAAAGCTGATTATGCTGTACATGTTATACATTTTGTTGTTATCTATCCATGGGTTACAATATATTAAAAAACAAACACTTGATTTGTTTTGAATTTCAAGGATTTCATACTTGTGTTGTTGAATGCAGTTTGTTTCAAAAATGTATTGTCTTGTTTAATTTTCTGCTGTTTAAAATGTATTCATTGAATCAGATCGCTGCAGTTAATAATAGTCTTTATATTGCCATTGCAGCCCATTGATTGCCATTTTTTAACCATTTTTTTGACATCATTAAATAGGTAAATCATTATTTACACATTGGCCAGGCCAACCATTTATATTCCATGTTTTGTTTCATAGTTATGACATCATTTCAATATTCTTTGAGTGTTTCTTATTATCCATTGATTTTCCCATTTTTTACCATTTGTATGACATCCAATAAATGGTCCATTTCATTAGCATATTTCGCCTCAAATCAATGGTTTTTCATTGCTTTTCTAATGAAGTTTCAATGGTTTTTTAATGGAATTTCAATGGTTTTCTGCATTCTTTGTTACACGGACAAATCTGAGCCAAAAAATGGTGAATCCATGGATTTTCAATGGCAAGAATTTAAATGGAAGTACAATGACATTTCAATGCATTTCATTTTGCTAATAGGGAAGCATATCTGCCGGAGTCCCAGAAAATGTTTTCATGCCCCAAGGGAAGTCCATGCATGTGATCCCAAAAATGCAGCGTCATGAGAATAAGATATCTTTTTATCTGAGTCTATATAAAATGACTGAAATTCAAATTTGAAGTAAAAGAAAATAACATTGGTTTTCTTCAAAGCAGTTACATTTAATACACTTGCAAACAAAAAATAGTTGGTAGACGTCACATTGTCAAATGTCTTCACCACACACACACATGTATGCGAACACACTCATATAATCACAACCACACAGACATTAAATAAGAAAACACACAAAGTTTCTGTCTTTAACATCCATTGCATTGTGGAATAAAGGCAGTCTTTGCTGCTCTTGGTAGTTCAGTTGTGGCTTTGAAGGCAATGCAAGTGGCATTTGTGTTCATCTCAATAAAGACTATGGGACTGTTATTAAAACTTCCCCAAAGATCTTGTTGAATTTTTCTCAGCATAGAAAATGATATTTCTGCATCTGCACTGTTGTGGTGCAGTGTCAAACATGCAGTGGCCACCCAAGTTAGATTATCATATCTTGGTTTTCCTGAAGGGTGATGACAAACTTTATTCATGGCATGGTCATACACCGGGGTCAAAAATAGCGATTGTCTTGTCACCTCCATTGTCTTTAGATTCATCAATCAGGACTGAGTATTTGTTATTTTGGCATAACTCAGTTACTTGATTGTCCAACATTGGTGCAATTGCATTATTTATGATATTCATTGCTTTTGTCCTTTTACAACTGCATTTGCTAGCAATATTGCTATCCAGGAACATTTCCTTAAACAGGTCTGAAAAATGATTTGCAACTGAAAACAAACAGATCGTGCTCTGGAACAAATTTGCAGCAAAGTACTTAAATTCTTCTGACATCTTATGCTGATTGTTTAAACCTGTAACTTGCTTTGGGATTGAGCTGTACATTCATGCATTGTCTCAATGTTAGTTGTAGTTGCTATGTGGAAGGATGTCATACATTTCAAAATGATCAATGTCTATATGGTGTTTGCAGTATGTGCAAAGCAGAATGGCTAATGCCGATATGGTGTTTTCAGTATGTGCCAAGCAGAATGACTAATGCCGATATGGTGTTTGCAGTATGTGCAAAGCAGAATGGCTAATGTCGATATGGTGTTTGCAATATTTGTAAAGAATAAGATGCTTTCTTCCCGCTGCACTTCACAAAGTCAAACTTTGTCAACCAGGAGTTCTGAAATTTAGTTTTGCTGGGCTATTCTTGCTTCACAAATGGCTTTTCCTTCCCTGAATCACAGGTGCATTTCAACCTTTTGCCTTAAAAGATGAATCGCTAGTCTTGTACACTATTCTGACTACCAAAATAATCAGGTTTTGCATTTTATATATGGAATAAACTCTGACTTCAATGAAATGTTGCCTTTGATCATGAACTTGCCAAAAATATTTAATAAAGATGGTTTAAACATTCTCATTCAAGGCAATGATGTGTAAAAACTTGTTATTCAACACACATCTCTTTGATTTAATACTGGACTTCAAACAAATTGGGTTGTTCCACTTAGTGTACTTTAGCTATGCAAATTAGCAATGAGTTCTCCCACAGCAGTGTTCAAAGGACTGAATATAATATCACCTTAGCTATTATCAGCCAATTAAGTAATCTTGTGAAATGGTGGCTGTTCATCTCTGACCACTTGCCTTTTAATTGCCTCCATGAAAATAGCTGAAGATAGTTTTACAGAGCTCTGAGCAGGACTGTTTGACTATTTATGCAGGGGTCAAGCTACCAGGCGAAGTGGGGACTAAGTCGCCGAAAAAATGTAAACTTCGCCTGCCTGTATTAGGAAAGCGAAAACGACTTCGCCCTGTCATTTTTTAAATTTTTCCTTAGAGCTACAATGAGTGCCTATAGTTTATAGGTTTTGAGATGCTCCCTCAACCCAGCCAAGTAGTGTTAAGACCCTGGTGAAATGGATTGCGCATTGCCTTGGCATGTGTTCATATCAATTACGTCAACAAAACATACTCTTGCACATTCACAGGCATGTGTTATGATAGCTGACTGACCAATTAACTCTTTGGCCCCGCAAGACATTGCTGCCCGATTTCCACAAGTTATCATTTGATGCTGAAACCTTAATAACTTGTGTTTCAGAATTAAATCATCTATATGTAAATAACAATTTGTGTTTTAAGAATAGAATGCACTTTTTAAATATATCGTTTGAAGGTTTTAACTTACGTGCTTCCAATATTTTCCTTATAAAATCAATTTGAAACCATAAGTGAACCAGCTAAGGGGTAATAATGGCGGACATCGCTGTGTCTTGGAAGTACATCTTCATTTGACTGTCTGATTTCCTAATTCATTTGGCACAAACATTAAGGAAATTATACAATTCATAGAAAGCAAAGGTAACTACCGTATTTACCGTATATATTGGGACAGGATAAAATAAATGATTTTTTTCCTGTCCTATGACTTATGGTTAAACTTTTTTTCAACTAGATCATATGTCCCAAAACTTAAGAACCGAAGCAAATTGTGTTGAATTTGCCCCCCCCCCCCCAGCACTTCATGTTAAAATAAGGTAGGAAAATATTAAAAGTTTATTTGATAATAAACTGAAAGAAACTAACCTTGTACTGTTCTCATTTATTCCTCATTTTTTTTCTTCATAAGCAATTTATGTATAAAAGACACAAACGTATCCACTAACACATGGTCCGGAAATGTAGAGTACCGGTCGTGTGTATCGCTTATGTCAGGTAACAACATTGACACATTATTTTATTGACATTCATGTAGACACACGAATCATGTTTGGTTGTCCTCAGAAGTTTGAATACCGGTATATTATCAAACTTAAAATTGGATCCAGTAAAATCACAAAAAAACAATAGAAAGAGAGAGACAGAAATAACAACTGATTGCTTGAAGGCACCAGCAATTCACGCATGATCCGGTGTATGGTGCAAAATAACCAAGAGTGTATTATATTCAGGTTAACAATATAACATTTCGCAAATAAAAATCATTATTAGGAAATACATTCACCGTGAGAGCAAATGACAATACAGTGAAACCCCACTATAACGCGATATTTGGGGTCCATAAAATTTGATAGCGGAAAAAGCGGGGTCATGTTATTGCGGGGTTTTACTATATTTTACTTTATTCAGAGAACAACGTACACACATCTAATGTACAGCATGAATAGGGTATCAACACCGTTTACTATCTGATATCGATCCGTCTTTGTTTTCCCACATGACAACCCTTTGATTGAGCCACGAGTTTGATACAGCTGTACTTGTTCAGTGCCAAGTAATAGAGAGTGGTTATTTGAACTCACTGTGATCTTGCCGCCCAAGCTCAGTCTCTACATAAGCACCCACATATGACAATCTTTGATATTGCCGCCCAAGCTCAGTCTCTACATAAGCACCCACATATGACAATCTTTGATCAACCAGCGCATTGCCTGGTGCTTGGTTGTGTATGCAGTTAAAGAAGAAACATAAGTCGGCTATTGTTTGCGCAATGATTGTATACAGGATGAATTGAAGTCCAGCGCACATGCTGGCAGCTTACGTTTTTTGATGTTTATTAAATCGTGAGAATCTTTTATCAACCACCACATTGTCTGATGCTCGATTGTTTATGCAGTTAAAGAAGAAAAACATGTTGGCTATTGTTTGAGCAATGATTGTATACAGAATGAATTGAAGACAAACACAAAGAAAACTTACTGGCTTTACTCATGGATCAGTAATAAGTAACATTTCCGATAATGTTTATTTTGGCAGAACACTTTAAGAAATTGGTGAAATTGTTAAATTTCAGAAGCCATGCCACAATCGAATTCATAAGTGATCTCTTCCCCAAAATGATAATAAACCTTTTATACACTAATTCTCGTACTTAAAAAAAAGTACAAGAAAAATACATGTACATGTATATAAAATTTCAGGAACCACGCCTCAAACGTATTATACTCTAATTCATACACGATCTCTTCCCCAAAATTATAATTTAATATATACATTATACACACTATTTCTCGTACTTTGAAAAAAAAAAATGTTCATGTGCGAATGAATATATGAAATTTTGGGAGCCATGCTATGATTAGGGCTGTCAAAAACCACGGAAAACTTCACCCGGGTACACGTTGCGCCGTTTAACAGGTAACCGGGTACTCGTTAGAACATGAAAGACATGTACAAGCCTAGTTACCTCGCTGTCAAATTTTCACAAACCTTGATTGTTGTAGGGTCACAAAACGAACGGACTATTTACATCATTTTGCACATTGTTTACCACACTTTATCCACTATTTCGCATTCTCTTTTTCGCATTTTACCAATTCGCACTTTCGCATTTTCACATTCGCAATTTACCCACACCCAATGGGAGATGGCTGATAGTCTGTCGACGGAGATAATTTGTTTTCCTGTTGTACTTCAAGTTGTCTATTATAAATTGTGCTATAATATTTTGTTTGATTTGTCAATAATAATTTATTAATATTACAATGTCGTTTCACTTATTTATAAACTTCCAACAACTTCCACAGCGTGTTTTGTTATTTATTACTCACGGCGAATGGCGGTGAAAGTCAACTTCCAGTTGAGAACTTGAATACTAAAGGAGGTTTACACTTAAGTAAGTAAAACAGTACAATATTAATATTTCAAACTAGATAAAATAAAGTTTTTTGAATGTTTTTATGAACTAAAAACTAAAAAATGAATGAACTAAGAAAGCATTTATCAAAGCTAAATAATACCAGTCTGTCCTAGTGTACAAGTACATGATCATTGTTCCCAGCACAATTTCCAGTTTCTGCTAAAAAAAACCAACATATCGACCATATCTGGTGACAGCAATGCACGTTTCCTGTTTGCAACGTGTCCTGCCGTCGAAAAAGCACTTTCGGATGGAACTGATGTTGCAGGAACACAGAGATATTTTCGCGCAAGGGCAGCCAGCCTGGGATATCGTGATGTATTTATCTCGCCAATACTGAAGAATGTCACCATTAACATGAAGTGGCGTCTCCGACAGATATGTTGCCAATTCGTCTACCGATGCAGCGTTGTCGTCGGCGACATTTTCCATTCTCGGTCTCTTCAGTTCCGGTTCATCCGTTTTGTCAGTGATTATGGCAACAGTGGTTAGCGGCACAGGTAGTGGATCCGTGATTACTACTGCCATCAACTCCAGTCTGACAGCAGCGTAATCACCTGCCGTGGTGCTTCCTCAAAAAACGTCAGAAGTTTATAACGCAGATCGACGACTGCAGCCTTAGCTGCATTGAGCACACTGTATCCGGTAGGATAATAGCGGGTTTGAAGTTCATTGGTGATGGCTTTCCGACATTCTTTAATTGCAGCATCATCATCTGGTTTCAAATTGGAAATGTTTTTCATTATTATATACAAGTGCGCATACACAGACGAGATGGACGGGTACTTTTGTCCAGATGACATGATGGTAACTTGTTTGAAAGGTTTAGTATAGGTATGAGAGCTTCAGCCAATGACCAGTTTTCGTCCGTCATTTCAAAAGTAGAAGCGATGCTGCGGACTGATACCTGTGGGTCAGACAGAACTGCACCGATCGCCCACCGTAATTTCACGAGTCGAATTCCACCTTGTGGAACAATCTATGATAACTTCCGAAACTGCAGCAGTGTCATTATTTTGTAGTGCTTTCTGTTTTTCACGCAAAGCCTGAGCTGCAACTGTACTGTGTTTAAAATGTGCAGCTATTCTCCTGGCAGCACCAAGCATTCTGGCTATGGCTTTCACTTTTAAACCAGCGCTAATTGCCAATTGCAACGTATGAGCAAAGCAAAGTTGATCTGGCCAGTCATCCAGCAAGTCCATGGCTGCATTCATATTTGATCCGTTGTCATGGACTGTTGCAGCTATTTTATTCACCGGAATGTTCCACTCATTGGCACAATCACTCAGACGAACACTGATGTTTTGCCCAGTGTGTCGTTCCGGAGTCTCTCTTGTCTGCAAAATGGCTGATTCCAGTTCCCACACAGGATTTATCCAGTGAGCAGTCATGCACATATAGGCAATGTTCTGCAACAATGTCCACAAATCCGTTGTAAATGCTACATAATAAGCCTTTTCCAATTCCACCAACATTTTCCGAACGCCTTCATCATACCGTTTCTTTATCAACGCAGTTGTCGTTGTTCTTGATTTGATTTTGTAGTCTGGCTCTAGAAAATTAATTAGGCTTATAAAACCGTCTCCTTCCACAATACTTATCGGCCGCCCATCTTGTGCAAGGAAGGCCGCAATTCTCTGATCAATTTCTAAGGCCCTGGCTTTTGATAATTTTGGTTTCCCGACCATGAATGAAGCAATGCACGGAGTACTACTTGTGCTGACGTTATTATCGACGTCGATGCGGTGTGTTCCAACGAGATGGTTCCGCAAAGTACTTGTGTTTCTACCTTTTGCAGAAAGCACCAGTTCACACAATTTGCAACGAGCACTATTCTCGTTTAGTCGTTCAGCATGCGTCCACACTTTAAAAACTTTGCCCATTACTCTTTGTTAAATATTTATTTAAATAGAAAATAATATCACTCCCTATAATAACTGTGTTTTGTTAGACACACATGCAGCGCTTCTAAAATGGCAATAGCAAACAGGGCTACAGCGACTGCGTGGTTACGTGGTATCACTGGTACATACCAGTGACACCACGTGACCACGCAGTCGCTGAAGTGATATGTTAACATGAGTAGTCTACATATTAGTGTTTTGAACTGTGAAGCTGTTCGCATAGCCAAGCATGCAGCAGCCATTTAGTAGTGGGCCGCTGATGCATAACAGGTGGTCCTACTCCTAAATATAGACCGGAGCTGCAACTCAAACCAGCGTACTGCTGATGATATATGATATTTTGATAGTGTTGTCGACAAATTATTTTTTTGAACGGGTCTCGTCATTAATTTTCAATGCCTGGGTTTTTCACTACGGTCGGGTACCCGGTTACCCGGGTACCCGTTGACAGCCCTAGCTACGATCGCGTTATATCCGATTCGCGTTATAGCGGGGTTTCACTGTATTTTCGCTAGGATGGGATACAGAACGTATTCTTAAAGACAATGCTGTGTATATTATTTACCCTGCAGACATCAATGCCTGTTTGTATCAGTTACAATTACAGATGGGAAACAACAGAAGACCGGGTGGTGAATAAATACAGTGTAGCGAATAATAAACTCATTGTTTCAACTTACCAGTAGGATTTCAAATACAAAGTTTATTTTATTACAAAGCAAGCAGACCCTGGAAGCCAACTTTGGATTATTTTAAGTGTGCAGATTTTTTCTATACAAAGTCGGCAGACCAAGGGAAGCCGGCTTTGGTTTCTTTTAGTAGTATTCACAGGAATTTTGAAAATAAATTGAAACAGTGGAACAGTCTGGGTCTGTAAGTAACACTTTGAGCATACATTTGTGAAATGTACTGGTATTAATGGATTTGCCACAACTGAACAGGCGTCAATTGTGCGGCATGATCACAGGAAGTTCAAATAAATTCTGTCAGATGAATATAGGACTCTAATTGGCACTGAACAAGGATCAACTCTGCGGCTCGATCAAAGGGTTGGGAAAACAAAGTGAGGCTGCCTTTACAAGCTAAGGGATTTGCACAGGCAGATAACTGAGGAAATATTACTTGGGAATTAGATCTGGCTTATGAAAAAGGCAAATATAAATCAACTCAAAACTTTGATTGCATCAAACAGTGATTATACAGCAAAACAAAATATAATACAAGTACGGGTTGCTCTAGTCTCCTATATTGCCCATAGATTTATCAAATTTTGTTCTTCAAAAGTTTGCAGATAAGAAGACAAGTCTAAACATACAACACTGACAGCGGTTTTTATTTTATTTATTTAATAAAATATAAGTTCGAGTGCATTTTTTTTTACCAGCTAAGCATCGATATTATAATTTAAAAGGTGTCCCAAAACTTACGACTAAAAAAAAACGATCTGTCCCAGAACTTACAGTGCACAAAAAATTACTTTAAAAATTAATTTATGGTGTCCCAACATATACGGTGTCCCAACATATACAGTAAATATGGTAAATGATTAGTTTGTTTTATTCTGCTCTGCCAGTTGACACAGCATATTAAAAATATAGCTAGAACTGAAACAATATTAACAACAATTGCACACGACAGGAGAAACAGACTGAAGTACGCAGTAATATAATATTTTCTGAATGTTTTTTTAACTCTGTTTGTCTTTGGACACCAAAAATTATTCACCAAAATAATATTTTAATGCCATATAATTTTTGGACAATGTTTATCAATATCTTTTTTCCAGAACTTTTGTTATCTGACAGTCTAAGGAGACATGGCATCTTGGTTTCAAGCAAAAGTCTCAGTGTGTTTGCCAGTAATCAAAGGGCTTGTATCATTGCATATTTAGCAATAAACATACTTGTAACAATATAATATCATAATTAAGCTAAATATATGGTCCCTCCAATTTCCTTGACACCATGTTTTCAGAATTGGTAATTTCAATCGTTCAAAATGTTCTGCACCAAGTACAATTTTATTTATGCTGACAGAAATTTCAAACATTTAAATGTGAACTTAAACTAAGGAATGTTTTACTCATACTAAAAATTATGTTCGAATAGGCAACTGTCAGACAATGAAAACCACTTTGATTATCCACATTATCTTGTGCATTAACAGAAAGTGTTGGCAATAGGCAGTAGTAGAAATAGCTTACATGCTCCACAACTCATGATTACTAATTGTGATATACTCGAAAATGTGATGTAGACAGTTCACATTATCAGTAAAGTGAATTAACTTGTGCGTTATGAAGTTTTAACTACCGTATATACTATACTCGATTATAAGTCGACTCGATCATAACTCGAGCCCACCCCCTTTTTAGGGCTGCAAAAGGTGATTTTCTCTATGACCCTCCTATAAGTCGGGATGTATTTTGGAAGTCAGATCCGTCTGAAGGGGTGACTTCTTAGTGAGTCAGAAATGCACTTTAGAAATATAAACAAGCCAAACTAGATAGATATATAAGAAAAATAAAGACAAAACCAGTGTAAAATACAATTATATTATTGAGTGAAATATGTCACAAATAAATTGACAACTTACAATTTGTCCATCTTTGTGTAAAAAAGTCCATTGAAATCCATAATGCTTGACATTTTAAATCCATTTATAGGATAAATCCACGAATTCAATTATAGGTCACATACCGGTATACAAATAGAAGTTCAGAATGATCTGATTCACAATATCCGTAATATGTTAATTCCACACATCATACAAATAAACAATGAAAGTTAAGTCCACTTTTTTTGTGAATCACGGTATCCTATAAATGTCACTATCTAATGTCATCTGGTACAAAGTCCAAGAATTAATCCTCATTGTCTGATAAAGTTCTGAAATCCTACATTGTCTAGTCATTGTAAATCGTCGTCGTCTAGTCATCATGATATCAAAATGTGTTTATAATATACAAACAACATAGAGAATTTTCTGCTTGAAGATAAAATATTGCTTAAAACTAATGTTAAATGCAAATATGCATAATGAGAAATACAGGACACAGTTCAAATAAGAGAACCATAGCACACACACACACACACACACACACACACACACACACACATATATATATATATATATATATATATATATATATATATATATATATATAATTTTTGCATTTCTTGCATCACTGCCACTTCTCCCTAAAATTCAAGTCTAGCTTGACCCCTGTTTATGTATACTACAGGTTACAGGCATATATCATGGTGGTTAAGATTTGTCTCTCTCTGTCATTGGGGACCTTGGTGGCCTTTACATGTCACTCTCTCATCTCACCTCTGTCCATGCAAGTTTGTCTAGATTCGACCAATGTGGGTATATGCGAATGCTTGCCAATAGCTTCCCATGGATCGGTTGTTGTTCCTGGGGTCTTCCCAGGTTCTTCCGCCACCAAATATACTGGCCGCCAGGTGTAACCTATCATGTGCTGAAAAATGGCGTTAAATCTCACACAACCAAACCAAACCCCTCTTTTTTTTTGTTTTGTTGTTGATAACATTACTGAAAATCTTTTTTTTCTAAGAGGTTTGGGAGTAAAGAATTTTTTTTGCATGATAACTTCTTATGGCATGTACAAGGAAGGTATATGTGGATGGGTTAATTGATGCCTCTGAAGCAAATTTTCTGCTTTTTACAAAATTTTGAACTTGTATGACTTGTATTTGTTTTCTTTGTTTTTTGTTGTTGTTGTTGTGGCAGTCAATGTATAAATGTCACAAGCATTATACTGCTGTTTGCAGGTGAGTGTTTAAAGGCACCATGTGTTGTTTTTGATGATGATGACAATAACATCAAAAACAATGACAATAACTCGTGATACCTGTGAGGGATGGTTTTTCATTGGATGACACATCACATGATTTTATATTTCCTTATGGTGCATAGTTATTCTTGGTTTTGGTTTTGTGGTTTTGACACCATTTTTCAGTACAATAGGCTATATTTCACGGCCATTATATATCTGGTGGAGGAAGAACCTGGGGAAAACCCAGGGAAGAACCAGTTACCAATGGGAAGCTACTGACAAGCTTTCTCACATCTCCATGTGGACAGAGGGGAGATGTCAGTGATCTGAAAAGTCAAGCGCCTTAGATCACTTGGACACCTGGGTCCTCAGTTATTCTTGTCACATCAGGGGTCACTCTACCAGGCGAAGTGGGCGACTAAGTCGCCGAAAAAATGTAAAGTTTGCCTTCTTCTGTTAAGAAAGTGAAAACAACTTCGCCCTGTCATTTTTTTTTTATTTTTATTTTTTTAATCTACACAGAGTGACAGTATTTAATGACTTTTGAGATGCTCCCTCAACCCAGCCAAGTAGTTAGTATTGAATTAAGCCCTAGGCGAAATGGATTGCATTATGTATTGGCAGGTGTTCATATCAATTGCGTTAACAAAACAAACTCCTGCGCATTCACAGGCAAGTGTTTTAATAGCTGATTGACCAATTAACTCTTTTCCACCGCAAGATACCGCTGCCCGATTTCTGCAAGTTATCATTATGATGATGAAAACTTAACTTGTGTTTCGAAACTAAATCATCTATGTGTAAATAACAATTTGTTTTTATAATAGAATTGGTGAAAGCACTTTCTAATTTATATTTTGAAGATTTAAACTGCCCTGCTTGCATTATTTTCTTCAGAAAATAAGTTTGAAACCATCAGCAAACCTGCTAAGGGATAATAATGGCGGACATTGCCGTGTCTTGGAAGTACGTTTTGATTAGACTGTCTATTGTCGTAATTCACTGAACACGCATATTTAAGGAAATTATACAATTCATAGAAAGCAAAGTGTAACTATTATGTGATAAAAGATTTAGCCTAAAAATAACAACGTGTTGGTCAGAAACGTATGGGACAATGCTTGTGGAATCGATAAGTGCTGTAACTTACAGTCAAAGTTGTTTCTCACAGTTCTCATTTTTGTGAAAATACGAGAACAAGTAGCAAAGAAAAAAAAAATATCCAACCAATACACAACGTTATTGTGAGTACATAGACAAATATTAAAACCATACATTTTCAATCCTATCTAGAGATTGTTGTAACAAAGCTAGAAAGTGAGTGGTCATATGAAGAAAATCCCCGTTTCTAAAAATAGATGCATCTACAAAAAAACTTCACCAAATAATAAGTCAAAAGATTCACATTTAATTTACAATCGGCTCCCTCAACATGCAGTTGTAAAGTTGAGATTACTCATCAGTGACCACTGTGGTTTGAATGGCTGAACACTATGACGTTGAAGACATGCATATACATGTGCTGTCAAGTGCGTGTTATAGCCTAATATAGGGGTTGTTTCAAACTAGTTTAGAAATGTTTTCGACTGCTATTTGCTAGTGAAGAAACCAACAAAAAAAATTTCTTTAAGTGGTAGTTGCTTAAGTATTTTACCTATTTTTAATTGCAATACTGTAATCTATGTACTCCTGTCAGTTACAATTAATTACAATTTATTTTTTCTGCTATGCTTTTTTGAAGTCATATGGCCAAAATACATTGCATATTTCCCTACGGCTAAACATGTACTCTTTCAAGTATGAAAACACTGCATATGAGTATGATACATTCATATACTTACAAAATGTGTTTATAATATACATACAATATAGGAGAATTTTCTACTTGAAGATAATGTTAAATGCAAATATGCATAATGACAAATACAAGGCACAATTCAAATAAGAAAATCAAAGCAAATACACATACACACACACACACACATATACATATATATAATATATATATATATATATATATATATATATATATATATATATATATATATATATATATATTGCGTTTCTTGCTATGCTGCCACTTCTCCCTGTTCTGCTCTCACTTCTCCCTATTCTGTCCAAAAGGAGAAGTCACTTCCTAAAATTCAAGTCTAGCTTGACCCCTGCACATGATCATGATATTATTGGCTTAAATGTGACATCACAATATTATGTTCTTAGCGTTGTGCAGTTGAAATGGCATATCTAGAATTCTAAAGCCGATTTTTTCATTTTTTCTCTATCGTGTAATAAAACATTATTGCAGAACTTTGTTTTGATGAAGATGAAGTTTTAGGAACAAGTAAACCTATCGTATTAATCTCTGTGCTTCACATCAGTCAGTATGATGTTTACTTTTTCATAAACCTTGATATTCACCTAAATAAAAGTTTATAATTATATAATATTGTGCTTTGAGAGTATTTATATAGGTGTAGTGGTAGCAATGGTTATTCCCTTGAGGAACTACTGTTGCTGCCACAGAGGCATCAGGTTGTAACCAGGTGCATGGCAAAGAGTCTGTAATTGTATAATATAATTTTTCTTTCTCTCATTCTTCCTCCTTCTCAAATAGTTCTAAATGCAATATTGCTGTACTAGTTTGTATTTTTTTCTTTTTCAGTAATATTTTGAGCAGTGCCTGAAATCCCCCATAGCCTTTAAGAATATTTAGATAGAAATTGGTGTTGTTGCAGCAATGGTTATTCCCTTGAGGAATTACTATCGCTGCCACAGCGGTGTGTGCAGTACGGTCGTGACAAGATCCATGGCAAGGATGAGAGTTGCTGAGGTATGTATTTCACCTGAAATGGTGTTGAAAATATATCCATTGTAATGTCAAGAAAGTCGTGACAGTACCCATGCTTTTCTTAATGGCGTCCTGAGGAAATATTTAGCCTTAAAAATCATGTCCATGGCATTTATCCTCTCGGTGTAAGTTGTAGAGAGAAAATGAAATACTTTTATGTCCTTGTTTTAAATGTCAGAACTTTTAATGCACAAAGGTCTTAAGATCTAAAAACGTAACCTATGGTTCTGTTGTCCAGTATAGAAATCATTATGGAAAATTACTTGCCAAAAACTTGTTCATTGTATTGATGTTTCCTCATAAATTAATATTAATGTTGCCTTTATTTCCAGTGTTGGTAGTTTATAGTAAAAACGGCCCTATCGACATTTGTACATATTTCATGCAAGTCCTGTGCCAATTTATATATCATTTTAAATCAGTACAACAGGCTGGTTTTGATGACTTTAAAAACGAGTTACTGGGAATGGGTGCAGATATGCTTTTTTGGTAGGTTTGATCATTGTAACACAATGTTCGTACAACTTTGAAAAATCTGTGATTTTGATGGGTTGCCTTGAACTTGAATTTTAAAAATGGTTTTATCTTTGAGAAGTTCTTCAATTTCTTCACAGACTCCTTGTTTTGTTCCCAAATTCCTTGAATTTATCTTTGGGAATACAAAACATTAGAACTGAATAAAATATATCACTTTTTAAATTCAGATTTTTTAAAATTTACTTATTTTTCAAATATAATGAATAGATAAATGGTACAGAATTTATTTGTCATAAAATTTGTGTTACATTTCAGACTCACTTTTTAATTTTTTTTTAGAGTTATTATAACTTGTCCAGGTTACATAATTATAAAACACCTGATATTTATTTCTGTATGAAAGGAGATAGTTCCTTATGCATATTGTGTAAAACAAAATATTTTTTTGGGTTGAACAAAAGATGCAACACAAGACACCAAATGAGATAAATTTCAAACAATTTCAACATTATCATTGAAAAATATCCAAATGATATTGTGATTGTGTAATTATAGAGGATGCAAAGAACAAATCTCGTTTCTTATATTTAACATATAGGTCAGGATATGGAAACTGTAGCCATTAATATGCTGCAGATGTAACAGCATACCATTTTTGCTTTTTAACAATGATTGTGAAATACACCAGATGCATACCTGTCAACCTCCCGAGACAAAAACCTGTACACCAGACAAAAAAAAAAACTTACAAAGACCAGAAAAACCTTATGCCAAAGACAGGGCTGATCAAATTTTTTTTTTCATCCACTTGTCCAGGAGAAGTGGTTTCAGAAAATTCACTTGTCCCACCTTACTTTTCACTTGTCCCACCTTATTTTTCACTTGTCCCAAAATGGTAATCACTTGCTGAGATTTGATGAGATGTGATGTATGTACTTAATCCATAGAAGAACCAATGAAATAATATACAACAATAATTATTTTTTAAAAAGAATTTCATTTTTCTAAAACAGTTGTTGATGTAACTTTTGGCTACTTCAGGTACACGTAATATGTTTTCAATGTACATGTCTGCCACCTGCACCAGCACTAAGCCAGCAGTTGATAGCTGTGTCTGAGTGAAGTCCTCAAGCTCTGGTCCATTTGGTGAAATGTTCATTAGAATTTTTACACTCTCTTGGTTTAAGGAATTCTCACACTCAGTAGTCAGTCTTACATTTTATCCCTCCACTTTCACAAGATTTTTACTTCTTCAAAAATCGTCCTTATTACCTTCCTTGTGAAAATAATTAGCAAAACTCATTTTATACACATAGTAACTTATCAGCTTGCTTGACAACTACTTCTAAAGTGATCATAAACATTTTCTCTTTTAAATACGAACAGAGCTCATTAATAAGCATAATTGTCTCGCTTCAAACGCAATATCGCATGTGAAAGTTGATCGTCTGTATAATCAGTTAAAAATGAAAGAATCATTACTTTCATTTAATCAGTTCATAAGGAAAACCAACACTGATGTTGAGTAAAGGTATACCTTTCATTAATTTAATTACCTGACTCGCTGGAATTAAAATCAAAGTGAGCCACTTGTGAGGAATCTGGTTTGAGTAAACACAGTGCAACAAAACCGCTTAAAACACTCTTAATTAATCATACCGGCTTTTGTTTTGTTTGAGGTGTTTTGATTTGCCGATAATTTTGGTCGCTTAAGCCCAATATGCAGTCAAGCGGTAACAGAATGTACAATTACGCGATAGTTATCACTGAGCACCTGTAGGTGTTATACAGGATATAAATGTATACATGGAGAGTAGTAGAATCAAATATTCAGTACGCCCAGAGGGCATGAATGGCCAAAAAAAGGTAGATGTAGTAATTAAAGCACGAAAATAAGGACTTGCTGAGATTTTTTTTTTAAAATATAAAAACTGTACAAAACCATACGGCAGTACACTGCAAAACGACCCCAAAAAACATACAAATTAAGCGATTCCCGTACAGGTTGACAGGTATGCAGAGGGTTATCCAAATGAATGATCATCAATTTGAAACTTAAAAGATGATGAACTGTCACTCGTATCCTGATTTCCTCTAGAGTCAACCAGAATTTTCCTCGGGAATGGAAAATGTCCTTTCAATGTCTGCATTAGAATGGCAATGTCAGTACAACTCTACCAAGTCCACCAGAAGCTTAAATTGTTTCCTGCTTGTGGGTAGTTTTCAGATTGCCGACTGTCTGCCAAAAACTGCTCCAGATTGGTACTGTACTGTCTGGGTCGATTTGGGAAGTTCTTCTTTGGGAGTCCGAATGTAGTCCTGGAATTTCTTATTCCAGACTAGTGCAGTTTTTCTCATTCTGGGTTAGATGATCATAGAACTTCTCAGACAGCTTCACCACGGCAATACAAAATGCAAACAAGACGAAACTTTCTAATAAACTGTTTTTTATGCTGCAGTTGTATTTCTACGAAATCTTACATGTTCATCAGATTTAAGTCCAGAAATTGCTTCTAATAATATAATTCTCTGGGAAGTTTCATTGAAACAGTTTTAAAAAAAACCAATGGCATACATGCCATAACACGACGTGTCACGCAAAAAAACGATTTAGGACTCCCAAACCCCACGACACGGTCGTGTTTCGAAAAACACGCTTTTCAACAATCTTTTTTTTTTGTACATTTCTTGACCACAGTGATATATGCCTGTAATTATTTGGATATATAAACAGTAAACAGTGGTTTTTGGGGTGTGTGTCAGAGCTCATTTAAAACTATCTTCGGGGCCGCTTATATACTGCTGTTTTAAAGTCAAGTAACAAGGTAAGCGTGGTCAGAGATAAAACAGACACCTTTCAGATATTTACTGAATAGGCTTACAATAGCCAAGGTGTGATGTGTGTTCGGTTTCAAATCCTTTGTCTCACTGCCGAGGGAGAGCCCATTTGGCTAATTTGCATAGGAAAAGTACACTAAGCGGAACAACCCAATTAAACCGAAGCGTGTTGAAAAACAAATGTTATGACACATCACTGACTGTATTGAATGAGAAATGTTTTGAAGACCAGTTTATTAAAGTTTGTGATTAGTGGCAAAGCGTTTGTTCTTTGAAGAGGATTTTTTACTCTATATAACACATTCAAAACTTGATATATATGATTTGGTTTTGAATAACAGCACGTTCAATTTATACTGCTAGTGTTCGCAACTTGAATCCCAAAGGTCAGGGGAAACTTTGTCCCTTTACCCTCCAGATAGGGGGGATACACAACATTGTAATGGGGCAAAGGAAAATTGTAGTAGAT